>JAOTOM010004420.1:20000-285000 GCA_034440615.1 Ashinkailepas kermadecensis | reverse complement strand
ATCTCCGCGATCTCCGCAATCTACCATCTTAGATTAGTGTATAGGGAGGAATGCCCCTTGGGTGGAAGCGATAGTGCGAAAAGTGAACAATTTCGCAAACCTGATGACTTTAATGCGTGCGGGTGCGCGGGGGCGGGGGAGAAAATTAGATTTTGTGACAAATCATATTTTAACTCAGCATGAAAAGACGCATTGAATGACGCCAGGAGATCGAAAACCTGAAACAAAATGCAAAAAAAGATGTAGTCCGTACCCCGACGGGTAGGGATCATGCAGTGTCTGTACACGTGACGAACTGGACAGTCGAGGAGCCGCCACATCTTCACGCGCCACTACTGTTCTCGCCGCGATCTCTGTTTGGCTGCGTGCGTGTGCAGGACATACATGGCGCGTAATTGGTCTGTTGCGGTGATTATGACAATATGCGCGGATGTTGTTGGCGCGCGTTAATTGAGGTAGCCTTCACGCATCTGTCGGTTCCTGTGTGTGCATGCGGCGAGGCGTGGTAACCGGGGCGGTGGGGCGTGGTAACCGGGGTAACCAAGGCCGCTGCGCTTTTGCTCCGCCAGCCGTCGGCATCAGGGAGCCAAGTGTTTTGAATTTGGGCGTCGATTGGCCTACTTCGCCACCTAGGAGGTGTGGCCGATTCCGGGAAACGTTGTGCCGCACAACCTGTGCAGAGCGATTCCATCCGAGGAACATAAATCCAGCCACACATATTGGCATTGCTCGTGTATCTAAAGTACCGATAAACTGTTTCCGAATCTCAATTATGGCTATAGCTGCGCGGGATGCTATTCAAACAAAGCACTGGCACAGTAATGCAATGCATGGCAGGGTAGATGATACGTTCGTATAATCTCCAGGCGATAGCCATAATCGCTGATGGGTAGGCCGTGCCTTCGTTCAATCTTTTAGTCGATGTACTTCTAGACTTGGATATTTAAAATTCACTCTCAGGACAATTCTCCATTGGGTAAATTGAGCAGGGACTGGACCCGCTCCTGTGGTACTAGAACGTGGTCAGACTTCGCAGTCACCTCCACCACTGACTGATGAGGAGCGTCACCATCCTTAGAGACGACGCCCCTGAATTCTCAGCTGGATCATAGGATCAGCATCGCTGCTTGTGGAATATGTATGTGAGTAGCATCATGCGTGCATGAAAACACGATACAACATACGTCGACTTCGTTTAAGCATCTCACGTTTTTCATGATACCGTCGGCATACAGGCGCGTACTTCTCACAAGCTTGAAATGCTAAGGCTTTGCTCACACCACGATCAATAATACTCATGATCGTACATTGGCAGTCTCGTGTGACAATGTCTTGTGTTGTAGTGAGCACCACACACATACATTCAGCATCCCACACTCGTGCCGCCGTGTGTCGCACACTCGCACACCCGGATGTCGCATATTCTAGTGGTGTACGCTGTGGGTAAAACACGATACGCATGTGCACAAATGTTGTCGGAGTTTGACGATCGATGAAGGTAAGAGGCATTCTAAAAAACCTGAGCAAATAAGATCTGAAATTATAGCAGAGACATTCTCGTTGCGCTAAGCAATTCAAAAAGGCATATAATATTTCGCAATATGCTATCCTTGATCAAACAATAATTAATTATTTAATACAACGAAGAATGGCTCTTAGATGCTCCTGGGTTTTAGACATTGCGTGTAAAGAAAGCATACGACCTTCAATATACCAGGAGGTGCTGAGCTCCTGACGATGGCCCCTGGCCGAAACGTTGAGTAATAAAGTATAATCCTTAACGTTACTTTTGATGTCAACTCAGCACCTCCTGGTATATTGAAGGTCGTATGCTTTCTTTACACGCAATAATTAATTACAATATTCGTACCACTTTTTGTACCTCCAAGTTCAATTGATCTTTTTTTCATGCACAACAGCGCACAAACAGCGACCAATACCAATGAAATCAGCGATCCTTTGACTACGCGTACCGTGAGTTTCAGCTGCACCTATCTGCCCCAACACCGATAGTGATCAATTGTATCCCGGCAGGCATCGGTGCGGTGCGGTGGCCAGCCCGGGCGGCACGGGGAAGCCCGAGCCAGACGCCGCGACGCGCCGGCTGACGGGGTGTTCTGACGGGTTTCTGACGGGGTTCTGACGGCTGACGGGGTTCTGACCGGGTAACCTGATCCAGTGATTGCCATGCAAAAAAACCTCCCCTAACCGACGAGGCGACCGATAGGTCACGTACTGAGCGTTTCCCAAGGCAGGGGAGCTGTCCTTGCCTGCAAGGGTCGGGTCAGTGTGGTTGGATTTTGAGCACAGTGAGCGTTTCCCAAGGCAGGGGAGCTGTCTTTGCCTGTAAGGGTCGGATCCGTGTGGTTGGTTGGTCGGTCGGTTATTGGTTTTACGACACGTCGACCGTTGAGTCATGTAGCGTCGCCAATCTCTCACGCCGACTGGTCGCGGGCGAAGAGTAGCGACATTTGAGTACGGTGAACATGCAGGGGCCCAGCAGAGAGGAATTAGTGGACTTGTTAACCAGTGCAAAAGAGTTTGGGCGTGACCATGGGTGGGTAACGCGGTATGACAGACATGGCCATGGCCACAGCTACTTTCTGTGACAGCCAATATTTTTAGAAGGCAATACAAATAATTTACCTTAAATAGTTGAAAGGTAAAATTCAAACTGTCGGCAGGACAGGGACGTAGCGAACACTTGTCCAAGGAGGGGGCCCGGACTACACGCGCGATTTTCAAACTCAAGGATGTCGGCCACTTCATTTCAAAAAGAAGGTGCGTGGATCCCTTAGAAAATGACGTTGTTATCCTTAATTGAGCCCCGGAAACATGGCATGGCACGTACAACAGTAAACATGGCACTGTTATAGACCAGGAATGCGGACCACCTAAGCACGCATCTAGTTGCAGGATGCCAAAATTTCATTGGAAAAAACGTCGATCCAGTCTTCTGTAAACGTTTGTACGGGCTCGTAGTCGTAAGCCGCTCGTAAGCGCACAAGGCGTTTGTAAGCGCCGTAGATGTTCGTAAGGAACAATAGAAGTTCGTAATGGCCCGTAGACGGTCGTAAGAGCCCGTAGACTTTGCTAAGGGTTCGTACACGCCTGCAAGAGCCGGTATGCTTCGTAAAGACCCGCATACGTTCGCAAGGGATCGTAGACGTGAATAAGGACCAATAAGCGTTCGCACGAGTTCGTAGACGCTCTTGGCGGCCCGACAGCAGCCACAAAAAGTGTAGTTCGCCTTTCTATCTCTGCCATGGCGCTCCAATAAAATATTACGTACAGGCCCCTGGCGCGACCCTTCGGGCCGAGCTAGGGGTCCGTAGGAGCCCAAGGTGGGGGAGACCGCCCCTTGGCCACATCCCTGTGCCAGGACACTAAATTGTGTTAACCTGGAGGCCACTGGTGATGTCACAGGTCAGTTGAAGCACAGCATGCCTGGGTTTCATGTAGATCGCAGTATATTCCCGAAGTTACCGAATACAATGGTGATGCATTACTGAATGATATTGCATGCCACAGGAGGTCAACTTGCAACATTCTGAACACAAGGTTCCGCTGGGTCACGTGAGGAAATGCGAGAATATGGTCATGTCCTGTAATATGGTCATGTCCTGTAATATGGTCATGTCCTGTAATATGGTCATGTCCTGTAATATGGTCATGTCCTGTAATATGGTCATGTCCTGTAATATGGTCATGTCCTGTAATATGGTCATGTCCTGTAAGCGGAATGTGACACACGATTATGATCCAAAATAACATATACAGTAAGATAATGCAGCTTGAATAACACTATCTATCACTGTTAGCTGACAAATTCACTATTCTCAGTACGACCATGATGTATTGACACGACCTATGATAGCCCAGATACCTTGCACAGATCACGTGCAACTGCAGCCTGTAGCGACTAGCCGGCTGGCCCACGTCTACATCAGCTGGCGACCGACTGAAGCAACGTCGAGCTAACTGCCGTGCCGTTGGCCGCCACACCACCACAGGCCGCTCCGCTCAGCGCCACTGGTCCACTCGTCGCCTTCACCGGGTCCTCATCCTCATCGGAGCGGCTCTCGCCGCTGGCCGGGGCCGGAGCAGTGTCGGCCGGCCAGTCCAGCACGCCCGCCTCCAGCTCGGCCACCGTCTCCGGCAGCCGGCGGCCGGCCGTCTCGGGCAGCAGCAGCGTCGCCAGACCGGCCAGCAGACAGCACGAGCCGAAGACGGCCGCCGGCGCCGCCGGGCTCACCTCGCGCATCAGGTCCACCACGCACGACGACGCCACGGCACCGACGCGCGCGCACACGTTGGCGAAGCCGAAGCCGACGGTGCGCACCGACGTCGGCATGTACTCGGGCGTGTAGATGAACAGCATCGAGAAGGCGATCGACACGGCCATCTTGCCCAGCAGGCCCACCGCCAGCCAGAAGCTCGGCTCGCGCTTGACCAGCACCAGCAGGATGACGGCGCCGGTGAGAAAGAAAGCGGCGCTGGCCACTGGCCGCCTCCCGACGCGATTCAGCAGCGGCGACATGCAGTAGGCGGGCAGCTCCACCAGGCCGCACAGCGCGCACGCCAGGTACGGACTCTCGCTCAGCTGCGTCACGTCGAACGAAATGCCGAAGTAGGCGCCGCCGACGACCGTCCAGCAGACCACCGTGGCGGCCGTCCAGCGGCGCAGGCGCGGCGAGCGCACCAGCTGGCCGACGGCGGCGCACACGCCCGCGCCGGCCTTGGCCTCCTCGTCGGCCAGCTCGCAGCGGCGCACGGCGCGCAGCAGGCGGCGCATGCGCGCCGCGTCCGGCAGCCGGCGGCCGTTGACGCGCGCGGCGGTCGCCAGCACGCGGAGCGCCTGCTCGTCGCGGCCGCGCAGGATCAGCCAGCGCGGCGACTCGGGCACGCAGCAGACGCCGACGAGCAGCACCAGGCACGGCGCCGCCAGCGCCAGCTGCAGCTGCCACCAGACGTGCAGCCGGTGCGCGGCGGCCGCCAGCAGCATCTGGCCGAACGCGTTCGGCAGCATGAACGCCTGGCCGGCCGTGGCGCGCCACCGCCGGCCCGTCAGCTCCACCACCAGCACGCAGCTGGTGCTCACCATGCCCAGCCAGCCGACGCCGATCACGAACCGCGTGGCGACGAACGCCCCGTACGAGCGCGCAGCGGCCGAGGCGAGCGCGCCGCCCACGTACAGCACGGTCATGGCCAGGTAGACGGGCCGGCGGCCGAGCCTGTCGCCCAGCTGGCCGGCCACCAGCGAGCCGAGCAGGCCGCCCAGCTGCAGCGCGGGCTGCGCGATGGTCAGCAGCGGCCGCCACTGGCACACGAGGTCCCATTGCGCCACCACCGAGCCGGCCGCCGGGCCGCCGTACAGCCAGCGGCGGCACGGCTCACCCGAGGCGCGCTCGCACCGCGCCGACGCCGGCAGCTGGTCGAAGGTGGCGTTGGCGGCGGCGTCGTCGGCGCAGCGGTGGTCGGGCGTGGCGGCCAGAAACACCAGCCCGATCGAGAAGAACGGGATGGTGAGGAACAGGATCGACATCCAGGCGAACAGCAGCAGCTGCCAGCGGCCGGTGCCGCCGGCCAGTTCCAACACGTCCTCGAAGTGGACCGCCTTCTCGGTCTGGGCGTCCGGCATGCTGGCCACACGATGGTCAGACGTGGCTCTCTGCGTCAGACGGCACGGTGCCACGGCGTCACGCCGCTACTGGGACGCCGACCGGCATCGCCGTCACGGAAGCTGCTCTTGCTGGCCGGCCAGCTGATACAGCTGCCGCTTCAAGCTACCGCACCGCTGCTGGGCCTGAGCTGTCTGACTGCAGCTGCCGCACCGCTGCTGGACCTGAACTGTCTGACTGCAGCTGCCGCACCGCTGCTGGATCTGAGCTGTCTGACTGCAGCTGCCGCACCGCTGCTGGACCTGAGCTGTCTGACTGCAGCTGCCGCACCGCTGCTGGGCCTGAGCTGTCTGACTGCAGCTGCCGCACCGCTGCTGGACCTGAGCTGTCTGACTGCAGCTGCCGCACCGCTGCTGGATCTGAGCTGTCTGACTGCAGCTGCCGCACCGCTGCTGGACCTGAGCTGTCTGACTGCAGCTGCCGCACCGCTGCTGGATCTGAGCTGTCTGACTGCAGCTGCCGCACCGCTGCTGGACCTGAGCTGTCTGACTGCAGCTGCCGCACCGCTGCTGGGCCTGAGCTGTCTGACTGCAGCTGCCGCACCGCTGCTGGACCTGAGCTGTCTGACTGCAGCTGCCGCACCGCTGCTGGATCTGAGCTGTCTGACTGCAGCTGCCGCACCGCTGCTGGACCTGAGCTGTCTGACTGCAGCTGCCGCACCGCTGCTGGACCTGAGCTTTTAGACCGCAATTCTTCCAGCCGCCCACGGGTCGCAGTACCACTGCCTGGCTCTGAAGTCCATGTAACACGCCCGGCAGTACCACCTCGTGTGCAGCTGTCGTTCTGCTGCCTGGACCAAACTCCGCGGCAGCACTGCTTCCTGTCGCTGTAGTCTGACCATCGAGCGGTACGTGCAGCGCTGCGGCCCGACCCTGACCTTCAGCCCCTGCAGTCCCTGCAGACTAACGGCCCAGTCCGATATCCTTCCGCTGTAGCTGCGCGGTTCTTCTACCAGGCGCTGATGACAAGATGGTGTAGTCTGACCATCCACCAGTAGATGCAACCCCTGCTGGCTGGCTCGGCCTCCCCAGTCCTTGGCGGCTGGCACCGACACCCCAGCCCCTGGAGGCTGGCACCGACACTCCAGTCCCTGATTAGCTCTGACTCTCCAGACCCTGGTACAGCAGTCTAGTCCTCGGACTCTCGGTCTCTACAGTTTATCGGCAGAACGTCCAGTACCTGACCGCTCACACCTATGTCACAGCGCCCAGCACCTGACCGCTCACACCTATGTCACAGCGCCCAGCACCTGACCGCTCACACCTGTGGCACAGCGCCCAGCACCTGACCGCTCACACCTATGTCACAACGCCCAGCACCTGACCGCTCACACCTGTGGCACAGCGCCCAGCACCTGACCGCTCACACCTATGGCACAACGCCCAGTACCTGACCGCTCAAACCTATGCCACCGTCGGCCGGCGGCTGGCGGCTTGTCTGTCGAGCCGGGACCGCCGTCGCCCGCCGACTGGTGCCGCCGGTCACGACCGCCGGCCAGGACCGCCGACAGGTGTGCCCCTCCCCCGCCACACACACGACAGGAGTGGGGCGGCTGGTGACGTATGCTGGCACGAAATCAGCTCCGACTCAAACTGCCAGCCGCGCAACCGCGTAGCCAATGCGCTGAGTTTGACACAGGCACAGTGAATTGGGAGAAGGGAGGGTGCCGGCGAGGCAGGAAGCCGCCAAAGTGATGCGGGGCCAAACCATGCTTTTGCCCGCGTATCCTAACCGATCGGCTACATTGACGGGTGACCAATTCTTCTGACGGCCGGAAAATACTCTTCAGTGCAACTGAATCGTGTTCAATGACACCATCTGCCACCAATAAGTACCAAATAGATGCAGAACGAGTTCCAATTCATTCCAAAGTTCCCTCAGTTATCAAATATGCCACAAGACGAGCGCCTGGCGCAAAAATGCGTGGCAGAAAAAGCAGCCGGGCAGCTTGCCAATCACCAGCCAAGGTCTGGGCCGGAAAGGTGGCGGACGTACGCTTAGCCACACTGAATCATGTCACGTTGGTCGGCGGTATCTCGTTACACTAGTTGAAAGAAGTTAAATTATCAAAATATTAAGGCAGTGATGAAACAAGACGAATAACCTCAGCAGTTCACTATTTCTACATGGAGCATCTTTTGTTCGCTACTGGCTTTCTGACAGCGTTCGGCGCCGCTCGGAGCCCAACCGACTGCAGATGGGCAGATCACACGGATGAGCCGCTGCGAGTGAGAGAAGTGCGGGGACGGTGACGACGTCGCCGCTCCTGCGGCCAGTCCGGTGAGCACTGCGCACCGGCATACAGGATATGCAGAGATTGCCAGAGATGATGGAGGAGTTGGATTCCCTTAGCCTTCATTTCACCCTGAAGGTAAATTTCTCCAGGGCCAAACGAGGTCGAGATCGGCGCGCGAGAATGGGCGCAAAATGACCAAGGCAGTCGACGCGCCCTAAAGCACAAATCCACCATCGAGGTCGAGATCGGCCGCCGCACCGACAAAACTTGTGTGACCTAGAACACTCGGCGGCCGGCGGTCGGTCGACTTTGCATCCCAGCAGTTCCTATCTTCACCAACGGTATGTAACGGTAGTAACCTGAAATTCACTGTTTTGGAATTTTGTCGTAGTTATGAAAGCCTCCCAATATAAAAATAATTACTTGCTGAGATAATGATGCAAATAATCAACTTGTTAAATGCATGTGACAAACGTGCCGGCTGCAATGCTGAAATGGGTCTCACCAGCTGCATGATAATTAGCCTGTTTTTTTACCAAGGCTTGTATTGAGTTTTAAAAAAATAGCATAATCAACTGGCAGACTGGTTGAAACATCAGCATATCCTCCAAAAACTGATTAAAAAGCCCACCTGTCCAAACCGGGCTCTACGTCACCTACAATTGCAACTTCTACTGTGAACATTGGGCCAATATAATCCAAATTATCTGCCAAGCCGGCAATAAAGCCGGTGCCAACACCAACACATTGACGATGCGTTTGTCACCAGCCGGTACCAACACCAACACATTGACGATGTGTTTGTCCCCAGCCGGTACCAACACCAACACATTGACGATGTGTTGTCCCCAGCCGGTACCAACACCAACACATTGACGATGTGTTGTCCCCAGCCGGTACCAACACCAACACATTGACGATGTGTTTGTCCCCAGCCGGTACCAATACCAACACATTGACGATGTGTTTGTCCCCAGCCGGTACCAACACCAACACATTGACGATGTGTTTGTCCCCGTACCACACCAACACATTGACGATGTGTTTGTCCCCAGCGGTCCAACACCAACACATTGACGATGTGTTTGTCCCCAGCCGGTACCAACACCAACACATTGACGATGTGTTTGTCCCCAGCCGGTACCAACACCAACACATTGACGATGTGTTTGTCCCCAGCCGGTACCAACACCAACACATTGACGATGTGTTTGTCCCCAGCCAGATGTGTTTGTCCCCAGCCGGTACCAATACCAACACATTGACGATGTGTTTGTCCCCAGCCGGTACCAACACCAACACATTGACGATGTGTTTGTCCCCAGCCGGTACCAACACCAACACATTGACGATGTGTTTGTCACCAGCCGGTACCAACACCAACACATTGACGATGTGTTTGTCACCAGCCGGTACCAACACCAACACATTGACGATGCGTTTGTCACCAGCCGGTACCAACACATTGACGATGCGTTTGTCACCAGCCGGTACCAACACCAACACATTGACGATGTGTTGTCACCAGCCGGTACCAACACCAACACATTGACGATGTGTTGTCACCAGCCGGTACCAACACCAACACATTGACGATGTGTTGTCACCAGCCGGTACCAACACCAACACGTTGGCCACGTGTTTGTGCCCAGCGCGTCGTGAAGCCAGTTAAATTATTCGTGGTCTTGGAATGGCTATGTGTGGTGGAGCTACATCCCGGTTCCGGCTACTATATTAGGATGACTTATTGGGCACATCCTATAGTTTCCGGACGAAAATCCTTCGATGGGGAAGGTTGATGAAAGCCGAATGCGAGCTTTCCGAATCATGCAAAGTTGTCATAGATGAATACGAAATAACTGAATGTGCTCGGTCGGGCCCAATTTACATCTTGTAATTAACGGATTTTTATTCACGACCTTGAATCAGTTAGGTGTAGTTGTGCTCCGGGGACCACCAACGACGGGTTTATTTTGGTGTGTACATGACACCTGATCTACTTAAAATCGAAATAGTAGAAATTATTCCGTGTAAAGCAAATTAAAGTACATGGACTTGTTCCGATAGCTAATTTGTAAACGTTTCGTCAAAATATTTCTTTACAACTCCATTAATTCCACGCAAGGTGTTTTCTGTGTTTATTGCTCTCCATGAAGCAATAAAGAAACATAAACAATAAATAAAGAAACCATGGATTCAGATATAGCTAACATTACATATTAACTTTGTTTTAATGCGGAATATAATATGAAGCGGGTAACATAAGAATTGAATGATGTAGCCTAACATAACATGACATCAATATGGAATAACACAAATTATTCTGCTTCAATTAATTGCCTTTTGTTGAAGTTTGCTTTCACCTATAAATTAACTCCGAAGTTAATTGTCAGTTGTCGAAAGCACGTTCCTGTTCTTTTTCACTTCAAGCCACATTCTGTTTCACTTCGCTATCGCTAGATGGCAACCACTCAAAGGTTCTAGACTGTGGTTGATTGCAAAGTCAGCCTACTATGTTAGTCGCCAGGCATTATAAGGTTGTGGCACAGAACGGCCTGTTGTGTGCTACAGCAGTCTTCGGCACCGAAACAGCTCTCAGGCTGGTTTGGCACGTGAATGGACAGTGCTGAGGATATTTCTCATGCTTCCGATGTGGAACTTTTTTTGGATGTTCCATTATACAATTGCTATCAAAATTACTTATCCTTGTCATCCATAGTGGGACATATTGGTGTTTGGACACATTATGAGTACCTCGGAATCAGGATGCATAATACAAGATGTCGGAAGCGATATAATAAACAGTGTTATACGTGAATTTTCATCCAACTGTTGGTATTTGCGAACGCTGCTGGATGCAGTCGTGCGATGCTCGGAGGGGTGGGGCACGGGATGAATGTAAATAACATCAACTCCGCCAAGAAACATCTCGCAGAGACCGATACAAAATAGGCAACTCTTCCGACATGCTTATCGTCAGGGAAGACTGCGATCAAGTGACATGAAAACTCTACATGAAATGTCAAGGACATCAAGAAGAACAAATGATACATTGGAACGAAACGTGATCCCGTTGTATTACTCCGCATGTGCTTCTAGCTACGCCAGATATTAGTTTCCATGCTTATAATTAAATATAATAATCACCATTTTTGTTCAGTGTGACAGTTCCTCGGCTGCATGATCCAGTTCAGGTTCCAATCAGCTCGGTTTCATCTCTTTCGCATATCCTTATTCATCTCTTTTCGCATATCTTTTACACATTCTTGTTCAAGCCATTGCGCTTCAAGCTATTGCGCGTGAACAAGAAGCGTATATGCGCCATTAGCGTACTGCCGATCTGCTTACGTTTGCGTCGTTCCCCCTCCCATATTGCTTGTTCTTCATGAGCTATTCTACCTTCGTGTGTGATGAAGTGGTGAAACGCGCTCTCGGGGTCGGGGCCCAATAAGCACTCACCCTGAACTTCCGGCCGGGTGAGGTGCACAATTGAGCAAACTAAAAATATGCTTCGGGCATAATAAATTGCACATGCGAAATTTGGTTCGAACTATAGCACATAATAATGCAGTACTTGTGAGTGATGACAGACAGTGTATATTATTACACGCCACTGTCACTGGATCATACTTTTGCTGAGTATGCGTGCTGACTATAGTGTGATATAGTTATTGCTTGTCTACTATAATTCAACCACAGATGCAAGATAATAACCCAGGTAGTTGACACGCCCAAAAACACCAATCCACCAACACCATCACCACTATATTTCAACTATGACCCTCAGATGTTAACGTCGGCCCCAATATCACGGCATCGACCACCTCTTATCTTCACAGAATAGGTAAAAGTGTTGTCCATGTCACACTGCCGTGTGGTTTCTGAATTTAATCTACAGTTTTCCTCCCGACCTGCTTCGTGCGGAATGTTGGCAACCGAACAATATTACGTTACTGTGACAGATAGTCAATACAAATAGAAGCCAGGAACCGTTATACTTTATAACCGGAAGAGCACTTCGGTAGAGACGACATTAAGTAGCCATATCAGTAGCCACATTAACCATCACGCATACAAATGGTAGTCAGATTATTTTACTTTAAATGATAATGAATACCTCCAAGTGTTCTAAAAAGACGGTAGAAACAGCTCCAGCGCAGGGTCAGTGCAACATAGTGAATGTCAAACGTCACTCTTAACTGTATTCTCATTATAAGACCAGAGCGTCCGATATTGTACACCTCTTTATATATGTAGCATACTGACCAAAGCTGCAACTGAAAGACTGGCAAGATCCTTCGTGACCTTCGAGGAGCGTACTTTGGATACCTTACGGTGGCCCATGAGAGGATCCACCGATGTCTCTTTACTCTCCTGAGTCTCCACAGCAGCCCTATTCGGGTGCCTGGGCCAGACGACTCGGCTTAAGCGCATCCCCAATGAGACGGACAAAGACTTCGAAGCGTATGCCTAGGTCCGCAGCGCAGGGGCGACTTACCTCCTTTTTTGCCTCCACTTCCATTGTGTCCTGCTCGATTTTGATCATGAGCTTCTCGGTCTGCGCGGACGTCTCTATCAGCTCCGGCTGCAGGCTGGTCAACTCCTCCTGCATCACTGACACCTGGCGAGCACAACGTACACTACAGGTGCGCAACACGCTCACCAGGACTTCGCGACCGCGCAACTGTCGCATCAGGATACGTGACGGTGACGGAAGGCCCACGGCTGGAGATCCGGGGTGGGTCGGCGGGTCTGGACCCTCCTGATTTAGTACCCTGCTAATGCTAATTTGTCATTGTCCTTGTT
Source organism: Ashinkailepas kermadecensis (assembly GCA_034440615.1). Taxonomy (NCBI): domain Eukaryota; kingdom Metazoa; phylum Arthropoda; class Thecostraca; family Neolepadidae; genus Ashinkailepas; species Ashinkailepas kermadecensis. Next base: position 272,277 of record JAOTOM010004420.1, on the reverse strand, counting down.
CAGTCTGAAAATGGCTTGAAAATATGAACTTGAATCCCCTGGCTTCGTGAGAGATCTACAGCCCTGGGAAAACGCCAATATTTTTTGAGCACTTTATGTGTGTGGTGAAAATTTCTGCCGATACCAGCTGGTGAAATTATATTTGTAGTACCACCATGGCAAAATGTAAAAGGCAAAAGGTAACCATACAAATTTACAGGCAGACAACTGCACCTGCCGCCAACAAACATTGCTACTGAGCGAGAACATACGTAATTATTCAATCGGTCTAATGAGCATACAATAGCCAGTGAGACGCGTGGCATCACTTCACGCACTACCACAGTCCGCCTCGTCAAGCGGTAGTCACGAGGCGCCGAACGTTTGCCAGCGGCACGTGGACGCCGACGCAGCGGTGGTCACGAGGTGCTCTACCCCACCCACATGTGACGCCGGTGTACTGTGACACGGCCAGCCCGGTCTCCGGTCCATCATCTACCCCCCACACACACACACACACACACTCCAGCTGTGACGCCGGTGTACTGTGCCATAGCCAGCCCGGTCTCCGGTCCATCATCTACCCCCCACACACACACACACACTCCAGCTGTGACGCCGGTGTACTGTGACACGGCCAGCCCGGTCTCCGGTCCATCATCTACCCCCACCACACACACACTCCAGCTGTGACGCCGGTGTACTGTGACACGGCCAGCCCGGTCTCCGGTCCATCATCTACCCCCCACACACACACACTCCAGCTGTGACGCCGGTGTACTGTGCCATAGTCAGCCCGGTCTCCGGTCCATCATCTACCCCCCACACACACACACACTCCAGCTGTGACGCCGGTGTACTGTGACACGGCCAGCCCGGTCTCCGGTCCATCATCTACCCCCCCCCCCCACACACACACACACTCCAGCTGTGACGCCGGTGTACTGTGACACGGCCAGCCCGGTCTCCGGTCCATCATCTACCCCCCACACACACACACACTCCAGCTGTGACGCCGGTGTACTGTGACACGGCCAGCCCGGTCTCCGGTCCATCATCTACCCCCCACACACACACCACTGTGACGCCGGTGTACTGTGACACGGCCAGCCCGGTCTCCGGTCCATCCTCTACCCCCCACACACACACTCCAGCTGTGACGCCGGTGTACTGTGCCATAGTCAGCCCGGTCTCCGGTCCATCATCTACCCCCCCCACACACACACACACTCCAGCTGTGACGCCGGTGTACTGTGCCACAGTCAGCCCGGTCTCCGGTCCATCATCTACCCCCCCCCACACACACACACACTCCAGCTGTGACGCCGGTGTACTGTGACACGGCCAGCCCGGTCTCCGGTCCATCATCTACCCCCCCCACACACACACACACACTCCAGCTGTGACGCCGGTGTACTGTGCCATAGTCAGCCCGGTCTCCGGTCCATCCTCTACCCCCCCACACACACACACTCCAGCTGTGACGCCGGTGTACTGTGCCATAGTCAGCCCGGTCTCCGGTCCATCATCTACCCCCCACACACACACACACACTCCAGCTGTGACGCCGGTGTACTGTGCCATAGTCAGCCCGGTCTCCGGTCCATCCTCTACCCCCCCCACACTCCAGCTGTGACGCCGGTGTACTGTGACACGGCCAGCCCGGTCTACGGTCCATCCTCCCCGTCCCCCACTCCACCTGTGACGCAGCGAAATCCAGCTTCTCCAGGCCGGTGACGTATCGCTGTCTGAGGGTCAGAATGTCGTCCCGCTTGCGCTGCAGCAGCGACTTGAAGGCCTGGATGAGCTCCAGATAGGACGTGGGCGTCACGTAGTTGTGCCGGTGAAGCTGCGCCAGATACCTGTGGCAGCAGCGTTGTGAAGCTGCGACAGATACCTGTGACATTCGTGTTGGCCTCATCGATGACGCGCATCGATCCGCACCGGCTTTATTTATCCACAAAAAGTCACCTGTATTTGAGTTCTTTAAGTACGTGAGCACATATACAGAGGCACAATCATCGGCAAAGTGCGCTTCACCGGGATTACTTGTACTTGCTCTCCAATAATGGGAGGATTTGTACCAACAATGTTTATATTGTTGTTTGGAAAGAGCTGTTTCTGAGGATTCATATTGTGCAACAATTTCATGCGCACCCCTTAGGAGAGAATGGTGGCATGATTACTGCGCTGGTGGATAGGAGGGAGTAGTACAAGTGTTCATCGCCTGGACTAGAAACAGGACTAGAAACGACTAGAAACAGGACCAGAAACATTGACAACAGGCAGGCTCCAGAGGTACCAGAAGGTTTTGCTTTTACACCCTTGTTCGTGATTTTCTCTCTGTCTCTGTCTCTGTCTCTGTCTCTGTCTCTGTCTCTCTGTCTCTCTGTCTGTCTCTGTCTCTGTCTCTGTCTCTGTCTCTGTCTCTGTCTCTGTCTCTGTCTCTGTCTCTGTCTCTGTCTCTGTCTCTGTCTCTGTCTCTGTCTCTGTCTCTGTCTCTGTCTCTGTCTCTGTCTCTGTCTCTGTCTCTGTCTCTGTCTCTGTCTCTGTCTCTGTCTCTGTCTCTGTCTCTGCCTCTGTCTCTCTCTCTCTCTCTCTCTCTCTCTCTCTCTCTCTCTCTCTCTCTCTCTCTCTCTCTCTCTCTCTCTCTCTCTCTCTCTCTCTCTCTCTCTCTTTCTCTCTCTCTCTCTCTTCTCCGTGTCAGAAACCCACGGCTTCTCCAACACTGCCTTAATTCGCCTTCTCATTGTAACCTTGTTCCACCAGAGGACGAGTGTCTCACCTCAGCGACATGAGGCGGACACTCTCGTGGAAGTGCTGGCAGACGGACACACAGCCCTGTCGCAGATGCTCGTCCATGTCGGGCACATCACGCAGAAAGTGGTGCGCCACCCGCTCCAGCGCGTCCCCGGGCCACGCGGTGAACCTGCGCGAAAGAGCATGGTCGGAGCCGGTGGACCTGCGCGACAGGGCGTGGTCGGAGCCGGTGGACCTGCGCGACAGAGCGTGGTCGGATCCGGTGGACCTGCGCGACAGAGCGTGGTCGGAGCCAGTGGACCTGCGCGATAGAGCGTGGTCGGAGCTGGTGAACCTGCGCGATAGAGGGTGGTCGGAGCCGGTGGACCTGCGCGACAGAGGGTGGTCGGAGCCGGTGGACCTGCGCGACAGGGCGTGGTCGGAGCCGGTGGACCTGCGCGAAAGGGCGTGGTCGGAGCCGGTGGACCTGCGCGACAGGGCGTAGTCGGAGCCGGTGGACCTGCGCGACAGGGCGTGGTCGGAGCCGGCTGACGCCGCCCACCACAGCAGTTGGTCACCAATGACATGGCCGGGAGCAATGGTCAAGCCGAAACAGATGCATCAAATTATAAAGAAAAATACATGATACCTAGCGGCATTTCGGTCATTTGCCTACTACACGATGTGCAAATGGAGCATGGTCAAGCAGCATGTTCAACAAGCTTTACCCAAAAATAAAAATAAAACACTCAGACCACATAAAAGAACGTTCTCAGAAAATTCAGGCGGTTGTTCGTCCACAACGCCACCAACTCACAAGGTATTTAACGGTTCACAATGGAGCAGAAGCCACTGGAAGTGCAAGTTAGTCTGGCGTGACTGGACCTCCACCTGAAAAAAACTCATGAGCTGGGGATGTGCTCGAGCTTCATACCTGTCCCTATGCAGTTATCAACTGACTGTTTTGCAAGTGCAGCTTATGCATACATTATATAAAATAGGATAGCCAACATTCAACACCAGCATCAACTTCATCCAGCCGGACTTCACCGGTCATCACGAATCCAAACAGACGTTTATAGCCGTCTTTCTCCTATCGATTCGGTTGCGTACAATTTTGGACGGGGTCAAGCAGGCGCTGAAGAACAGCTGCGACGTACCAGTCGATGGTGCAGCAGTTGATGAGGGACGGGAACATCCTCAGGCGGTTGCGGAACGCGTCGCCAATGGGGGACATCGCCACGACCACGTGCAGGTTGGCACGGACCAGCTCCACGAAGAAGTTGTACAGCGCCAGCGGAGACGAGTCCACCTTGCGGCCCTGGAGGAGGCCGATGTCGCTGACACGCCACACACACACTGACCTGCCAGCTTCCACGGCGGCACTCAGGTCGCTCGCCATCGCGGCCATCTCGGACCGATCATGTTGCGGGCGCACAATAACTATTCCAGCCAATGCCAAGTTTTAAACACCTTACATATTGGTTAAGGGTTGGGTATGCAACTACTGGAGCGCGGATATAATAGTCCACAAAACGACAGCTTAATAACACACCTGAGCGGTAGAGGTTGCTGACACCCTGTATTGGGTGGATAGTCCACATAGCAATGGCAACTGACTTTGGAATGGAGTCTCATTCTAGGAAAAATAACAACGGAATATAGTCATATCAATAGCCAAACAATGAATGCCAATGGGTGGAGTGTAGCAGTGTCAATGGGATGGAATGTAGCAATGCCAATGGGATGGAATGTAGCAATGCCAATGGGATGGAATATAGCAATGCCAATGGGACGGATATAGCAATGCCAATGGGTGGAGTGTAGCAAAGACAATGGGATGGAATGTAGCAATGTCAATGGGATGGATATAGCAATGCTAATGGGATGGAATTTAGCAATGCCAGTGGCAATAGGAGACCTGCCACTAGGAGTGGAACCTTACACAAGCCTCGCAATGCTGCTGAGGGATGCATAGAGATGAGGGTGGGGGACAAATTTCCCCATCAATGTTGCCGAGGCCTTACATGTGGCCTACGCTATGTCTATAACATGACCTACCATATGACGTGACATATAGGCGTTGACCAAAGAATGGCATGACAAAAATGTGTTCCCCCAACCATTTTGTGAAAGTACTATTCCTGCCTAACATAAGAAGTTTAGAAACTTCACAGCTCAATTTCTTAAGTTCCTCGCTAAGTAAAAGATGGAAACATGCTGAAACTGCGGATCGCTCGAGCCACCACACAAAGGCCACTGCCCACGCTTCCTTCTTTCGACCTCCCAGCGAGTGTTCCTCGCTGACGCCACGGCTTCAATGTTCGGAGATATACTGAGTGAGACAGAACTGTTAATACATCATCGTCGAGGACATCGCAAAAGTTCGAAGATATTATATATTTGCCGTGCACTAGGTTGGTCGGCTGCCTACACACCGGCTCATAGCGCACTGCCTACTTGACGCAGGTCGACGTTGCTCCATCCTCCATCAGCCCAATGGTTTTCATTATCTTACGTCCTATCAAGTTCACATCGATCACATCGATATTCCACTCAGCCACGTGCGATTGTTCACGTCAAGGTCCCTACACCTACCTACCAGACCCAAGCGTGGTTAACTCCGCCTCCCTCACCATGTCCTTGGCGATGGCCTGCATCTTCTCGAGGACCTCTGCCTTCTCGTCTGCCGGGTAGAGGTTCGGCACGTCCCCCAGGTTCAGGATCATGTTCAAGTCCTCCACCATCGCCTCGTCCTTCACCTGGTGACAGAGCGCGCCGTTCAACGCCTCACAGCTACCTTCGACCGTTCTTGAAATCCCGAACGGTTCGTATGCGCGTTTGAACGCTCGCCCGCGTGAGGTATTTTGCCACCTTCCACAGTGCCGGGAGGGATGTTGCGCCCCTCCCCTCATCTAGCATTTCCAAACGAAGAGTGCTGGCGATAGGAAACAAACAAGAAAGCAAAACAAAACAGAAACAGCGTGTTGCACGTGACACGATCTCGCGACTAATACCGGATTTTATGCTTGATATCATTGGTTAACATCTCAGGTGAGGTTAAATTTTGTTCTTGCAAGAATATAAATTTTCACGTTTACTCGTTCCCTGTGTAAAACGCAATAAAGCATACGAGCTTGATATTCTCAGCTCAGTCATTCTCAGAATGTTAAAATATTAGCGACATGCAATTTGCCGCATTTCGACTTATATGTCAAGAGTCAAATGAGGTTGAGCAGTCAACCTTGCTATTCTAACAAGAATACAGGAATATCTTCTCTACGTCTTGCAAGACTGGAAAAAATGTGTGGTGGGTGCTTGAATTTCAACATTGTACCCTGCCGCGAAGGCCATCAGGTAAAATCCTATAATAATGCTCCCAAATCCCATGGTCACGTGGGATAGCTGTATTCCATAGAAAAACACTGATTAATACTTGTCTTCGGATTATGGTCCAGTATGCACTTTGGGTTTAGAACAAACAATTAACGTGATAGTCCGAAGAAGCAAAATGTTCTTAGAGCGGAACGCAGATCTCCGAAACTATCTCTTCTCTCTCACCCCACCCCCGGCCTCCACCTCTGCACAGGACTGAACAGACGCACTCCAGGTCTGCTGGCCCACTCGGCCCCGGGCGGTCCGATACCAGCCCATCCCGGGCAGGCACCAGTGACGGACACCAGCCTAACCCCCTGCACGGGACCGCACGGGGCGGCCCACGTCCGCTCTGCCCCCCTCGGCCCGACCACGGCTTACCGCCGCCACCGCCGCCACCACCGCCACACACCGACCTGGTTATCAGCGAACAGGAACACCAGGTGTTTGCCCTCGGCGCCGGACTTCTTCAGGATCAGCTTCAGGTCCTCCCGCCACTCCGTCATGCCGTACCCCTTGGTGATCTCGATCTGTGGGGGCAGCCGGTAGGTGTGAGCGTCAGAACAGACCGCCGCTTGGGCCGACACAGCTGACACGGAGCCCGCCCCACACTTGCAGAGTGTGTGGCGACACCGACACACCAACGTCACACCAGGCTACAACAGACGGAACCGGGGCCGGTACAGCTGACACGGAGCCCGCCCCACACTTGCAGAGTGTGTGGCGACACCGACACACCAACGTCACACCAGGCTACAACAGACGGAACCGGGGCCGGTACAGCTGACACGGAGCCCGCCCCACACCCAGCGACACCGACACACCAACGTCACACCAGGCTACAACAGACGGAACCGGGGCCGGTACAGCTGACACGGAGCCCGCCCCACACCCAGCGACACCGACACACCAACGTCACACCAGGCTACAACAGACGGAACCGGGGCCGGTACAGCTGACACGGAGCCCGCCCCACACCCAGCGACACCGACACACCAACGTCACACCCGGCTACAACAGACGGAACCGGGGCCGGTACAGCTGACACGGAGCCCGCCACGACCGATGAGAGGTACTAGTTAGGCAGTCCATCACAACACGCGTGATATCGTGTGAATCTCAGAACTCACTACGCGTCACGGCTGACGAGGTCCGGACGATTGGTCGATATGTCAATTCCCTGTCCGAGTGCGTTTGGATACGTTCTGCCAGCGGAACAATCCACTTGGCAGCCGGCCGGAGCTTGCTACTCGGCGCCCTTCCAAACCGTCGCGAAGCGGGCAGCTGCAGCCGAGCTCAATTCTCCTGGCTGCGATAGTCTAAGTTTAATCTCGCTCCGCAACAATTTGCTCGAAAATGCAATGGCCGTTAATTGCAGTTTTATTGATCGGGCTCATGAGCAGCAAAACGGCGACAGCTTGCCATACGACAGCTTCAACAAACGTTCGGGCAGACACCGACGCGTGTGTTTCAACAGTTCGTGCCTCAAAGTCCTCTCGGCACTATGGCAGTCAACCGTCCAAATACCACGTCTGCTCGGCTCCGCTGCCCAGCTCGTCTGCCCTGCTCAGTAGGCAGCCGAGAGCGAGCCCTGCTCGGACGGGGAAGGGACCGTACCCTGGCATACGTCAGTCATGTGCCGGTGCCACTTACTGCAGCACCCATACCTCGAAGGCAAGGGCTCGGTCGGCGACACCCGCCCAGCGACATCCTACATGTGCAACGGTTGCACACTGCATTGTATAAATACAGTGCCATGTTACATGGTTAGTTAGTTATTAGGGCTTTAGGGCGGATCGACTTCTTTGGTCATGTGCCATGTTACATGGGGATGGCACAACACGGGTCGGCCAGCCGCCGGCACCGCACCGACTAAGCAAAACATACCGCGACGACAGCCGCGGCTCGCGGCGTGAACTGCCGACGTCAGCGGCGGCCCGACGCCGGCCGACGGGCGGGGGGTTTCCGCTCTGAGCCGGGGTCCGACAAATTCGGACACATAGGTGTAGCTATAATTATGCGGCCATGTTCCTTTGCTAATGAGCGTCAGAAGTTACCCCGGCATTGACCGGGCTCCTCAGCCGCGCACCATTGACCGCACGGTGCAAACAATTCTCCCATGATTATCCCAAGAACAGTTGGGTCGATCAAAACAAAATTCAAACGTGAATCGATAGCGCCGTGGCGTGCCATCTCAGAGGACTTGTTACATTATGCATTAAGTTCGAATTAAGGTATCTTGGCTGGTCTGATGCGCCGACCGTGGTGTGTGCACGTTGTGCGCTGTACAAATCCGCCGACCTTGGCGTGCCCACACTGCAAGCCGTACAAATCCGCCGAGCTTGGTATGCACTGAATGCCGTACAAATCCGCTGTTGTTTCACATATGTGATGAAGACCACCGCTCCTGGGCTCCACTGGTCTGTGAACCCTTGTGAACCTTCATCGGCTCAGTCTGCCGTGCTGCGGCTCAGTGGCGGCCGCTGCACGCCAGTTGGTGTTGCCGCTGACCACAGCCCGGCCATGGTGAAGCTGCAGCCGCTCAGCGACAGACGCCCGCTCCGAGTGCAGCGCGTCGTGTGGAGCAGTGCGGCGCTGCGGCCGTGTACAGACAGCTGGCGTCCCGTGCAGAACGCGTGACCCTCCAACTTGCGCTGTTGAGGAAACCGACGCTTTCCGGGAACGGCAGGAAACGGAGGCCTCCGTGTCTGCATCGCGAGTGATGCTCGATAATGCTCATCAGTCTCATTCAAGGAAGCGACGAAAGTATAGATTGGTGGCCTAGATGAGGTAATGTGAGTGGTAGCCAAGTGGCGTCCCACAGCAATAGCCTATCTATTATTTATGCTCGTTCTATCGCATGTGTTCTGAGCTTTTCTTGCACATTTTGCTATAAATACGGCTAGTATTTCGAACTGTTTAGAACACACCTTTAGTTTCCGTTCTATCACTCCTGCACTAGACGCATGTTTGCTCTCACATGTTTGCAGTGGTTTCACACATGGTTACGTCACCTATAAGTGGATGCCTACGCTCTTGGTGGTTATAAGCGAATAAACAATAAACAATACTCAATAACCAGCTTAAGGGTAATTTACTGTGTACATAACTTGCGATATTCTAACACTACTGATACATGCCCAGGGGCGGATTCAGTGAGAGGGGGGGGGGGGGCATTCCCACAAGAGGCGATTTCTTCCGATATTTTGCACTAAAATGGTATTTTCGGAAAACATCAGACAATTGTATTATATAAATATTGTCTCAGCAAGCCCAACGAATGTTAGCTGTTGAAAGATGATGTTTTCGTTTTCGATTGTTCTGTTCGAAATTTGCAAGATCGGAGAACATCTTTAATTTCCTCCCCCAATCCAGGCGTCTGGATCCGCCCCTGCACATGCCTGCGATACCCCGCGCCTGGTACGGGCAGCAGAAGCGGCAGCACGTCAGCACGCAAGGGGGCCAAGCTGGGGTGGGGCCTCTATCCCTGGGGGAGACCTCTTCGCCTGGAGGATCTCCCGAGGATTCCCATCGGGGGGGGCTCCGCAGTGACGAGGCCTGCCAGATCTGAGAACATGCCAAAGTACTGGTACGATATTATTTTGCAACATTTGGTAAGCCCAAGGTTGTATAAGGTTTTGCCATCGCAATTGGCAACAGGGGTCGGCATTAGGGGGAAAAAAAGAAAACAATGCGCCGTAGATGCTGCTTCTAAAGGGGTGTTGGTAATTCAGTTAATGTTTTGCACAGGTGAAATGTATGGGTTGTATTTGGTATGTGAATGTTCCTGCAATTTGGGTCAGTCCGCCTTCGAAAGATTCCAGCGGGGGATAAAACTGGGTGTGGAATCGGCCGCAGTTGAAAAAATTGGTGTTAATTTAATGGAATAATGAGCAACATCACGAATGTCGGTATCGATTGTCCAGTCAAAATCGCTTGCCAAAGATCGAGAGCAGATGGATGAATCTATTGCAGTTTCTGTGCCGTGGCCTATGTGAAAAAAGTTTGCTCTCCAGTGTTAAGCAATACTAAACTGTTTTGGTTTAAAATGAGTTAAATAATGCGTCCGCGAATGTTTGGAAGTGTATGTGTTTTATCCCACGCTGGACACGCCTTAAAATCGCCAAATGCAATCGTGCGTAATCATTGCTGATGTAAAGTGTTGCACCGCCGCAGCGCTGTGATATACGGACCTTGTCGTGACGGTGCATGAAGTAATTGAAAATATTTCAATCATACCTATCGGTAGGCAAAACCATGTTTCTTGAAGTGTGATCAGAATTGGAGTGATGATCCTAAAGAATGCTTTCATTTCTGCCAATTTGGATATTAAGCTGAGAAATTACATTGTAGACATACAGACATTGGGAAAAACAATGTCTGTCGGCATCTTTCGATACATCCAGGCTTGGAGTTCCGGTGGACATGCAGGCTGTGTACGGGCGGCCCCGGTGGCCCAGCCGGCCGGTGACCTTGTGGAGGTCATGGCGGCCTGTCATGGCCGCGGGGGATGCCTGCCGGCTGGCAGGAGTCGGTCGGGTCACGTGGGTGCCGGCCTGGTCACGTGGGCACCGGCTGTCGACAGGACACGCCGAACTTTCCCGGCGGCCTGCTGCCGGTGAACGGGAAGCGTAAACGGGAAGCGTGGGTCCGTAGCGGAATGGCTGCGGGACCAGCCACTCATCACTGGAGTGGCCTGGGTCTGTGGAGGCGAAGTTGTTTGTGTTGTGATGGTGATTAGTTTTAGCTTCAAGGCGAGTAGTGCCAGGCTAGGTAGAAGTTCTGTTTGTGTAGAAATGGAAGTAGTTTTGACGCGAGGGATAGAGGGAGCAATGCTGGTCGCCTGGGCGTAAACTTTCCAAGATGGCCTCAACGGCCATCTTACATTTTCCAAGGGAGGGGGCCTCAGGGGTCCATCGGGCCTGGGGATACGACACACCCGTCGTGCTTCACAGCGGATACTTCCTTTCCCTTCCGCCAAGCAGGACATGTAGGGAATGTGGTAAGATGGTCGGATGTGTCTTGGTTATTGGTTGGTCTTGGTCTTGGAGTTTAGGCTTGGTTATTGGTTTTACGACACGTCGACCGTTGAGTCATACAGCGTCGCCAATCTCTCGCGCCGATTGGTCGCGGGCGAAGAGTAGCGACAGGTGAGATTCGAACCACAATCTTTCGATTGCGAGACGAGCATCTTACCCCTAGACCACTCGTCCCCGTGTCAGAGTTTAGGCATTTGACTGGCTTGGAGCAGATTAAATCAGGATGAGGTGGCTCGCCGAACTTGGGCCATCGGGCTGGTTGGCAGCATGTTTACTGCCATGGCCGAAGCGTTAGCAATTAAAACATCAGAGTGGATTTGGAATGAAGACGCGGACTTGGAAGCGAGAAGATGGAAGCCGGCGAGGGGATCTTAGGAGTAGTGGTCGAGTTGAAGGTAAGGAATAGGAGACTCGTCGCACATTTCTGGCCGTCTTTGAAGAATGTGATGCGGCGGACGTGGGTCACCCCCTCCGGTCTGAGCTCCGCTTGGATTTCTGCTTCAAACATCAAGCGGAGCTCCGGCGAGAGGATGGTGCCCTTGGTGGTGCTGCGATTCGAGTAGATCAAGTGTGACGGACTTACCACAATATGTGGTGGTGCCGAGGAGGGCTTTGGTATGGGCTCGGATTTGGATTTTAATGACAAGGGTTTCGTTGACAGGGGTTTCAATGCCAGGATTGGCCAAGGAGCAGACGGTGAGGGGTCGTTTGGTTGGCCAGAAAACATTGTTACGGCGGAAGGAGACGGTTTCCTCGACAGGCTTGACGACTGCGTAAGAACCAGCTCTGTCAAGGTAGGGTTCGGTGGGTTGGACTGGGTCAGGTTGGGAGGCCGTGGTCTGGTTCGAACATGGGTCGGTGGCATCAAGCGTGATGGTTTGGTCCGGATCGTGAGACGAGGTCGTGGTCTTGGGACGAGCAGGGATCGGCGAGGCACACAGGACTTCCACGGCGTCATCCAAAGGAACAGTCGACGTGGATCATGAACGATGGTATCCAGAGAGGGAGCATCAGGGGCAAGGTCTGGGGTCGCGCGATGATCATCCGGTATGGTCAGTGGGGAAAATTCGGATACGGAGTCCGGCGTCCAGCTGGGATTTCCCCATCATGGGGAAAAGCCCCACCTAACGAAATCTAAACAAACAAGGAAAACACACAGAAACACAGAAAAAAGTACTACGAAGACGAAGACTACCTGGGATGACACGTGGGGTGACGGGTGTTACCCCATTAGAAACCAAATGTGGAAAAGAGCGACGGGTGTCGCCCGCGAAAATGAAAAGAATAGAAGAAAATCTGTGAAATCGGCAGCCAATGAGGACAAAACTGGCACGGCGGAGTTATCAGCGAGTTTTGGCAATATGTGCCCGAATAGTACTGAACACCCCATCATTCCATTCGTTTTCCCATCCAGTTGGCGTTCCTCTTTTGCCCTGCGCGCTCCGATATTGTCCCACTAACCTTGGTGAAGGGCTTCCTCAGCATTGGTGCTCTTTTTATCAATTTTCCAACCAAGTGATTATTCGCTAAAAATATGCTATGGTGTCCGCATGCGGTTGCACGCTTGCAAACCGAATCAGATCCTGTGGTGACATGCCTACCTTTTATGGCGGGTGTATGGTGTGCCTACCTTTTATGGCGGGTGCACTGAGGCTCACTGCACGTTTGTTCTGACGTGAAATACGGAGCAGTTTCGTGACCGATTCTTTCTCTGGCTCCCCTGCTTCTACAAAGGTGGAAGCCAAAACCACTTGAGGCGAGACAGACGAAAGCTAAGCTGAGTGAGGAGGGTGACATGACCGACACGAGGAGAGTGACGGGACCGAATTTACCCAATATTGTTCTCTTGAAATGCTGAAACCGTTTAACACCTGGTGATATAGGTGTGGACGGCGATGCGTCTGATCTACCGACAGACGACTGTGCTTTTCGTGTAAACGTAGGTGTTGTTTCGATATTTTCCAAACACCAATCGCTATCGACATTGCGTACAAAAGACGAGCCAGACGCCAAGTCGATCGTTAGTATCCACTCAATATATGGACCAGACGGAACAATATGTTTGTTGTCCATAAACACAACAGTCAAAGCTTGCGCCGTGTTGATAATCAGATCCTACTGGCCTGCGTAGTCCGCCGACGCGGAGGAACGCAGTTGTTAGCAGCCAGCAGCAAATACAATCGGCAGCACAGTCCGCTACATTGTCACGAGAGCGAGTGCAGGACCAGCTCGCTCCTGGAGGAGTGTCCAGCTCACCCAACTCTCGGCATCGGGGGTCACGTAAACATATATGCTTTGTGCATGTGACGCGAGGGGGCATGGTTTGGCGGCCCGGGCTGGTCGCAACGTGAAGCACAGGGCTTGAGATTTGTTGAATTGAAGAAATAAAGCAAGGGTCGCATTTGAAGGGCGTTCCGAAGGGTCTCGGTGACGGTTTGGGTGCGCGGCGCACTGTGACGTATGACGGTGTTTGCGCGGCGGTGAGCTGAGGCGAAGTTGCAGGGTGATTATCAATCGGGTTGATGATAATTTATGAGGCAGGATGAACATGCGTCCGGGCGGCGCGCAAGCCGGCCGGCAACAGAATAAGCAGTACGGGTCCGGGAAGCTCCGTCCGTACAACGAACGTCGAGAAGGGTGGGTGGAGAACAGCTGAACATATCGGAGAATGCTACGAAAGCAAGAATAACCGTGGCATATCTCCGGTACGAGAACATGGGCCGCTACCAGCTTTCACAGTCCGTCACCGACTATAGGATGAGGATAGAACAGATCCACAGACCGCAATCGAAGATGAGGTATAACATAGAACAGCTTCACAGTCCTGTCACATACTATAGGAGCTATGATAGGGCATCTCCACAGTTCGCCACCGTCAGTAAGATGGGTAAGATCCACACTCAGTCTCCTAATGTAGGACAGAGCGTAGGGTATCTCCACAGGCCATCCCCTTCTGTAGGAGTGGACGTATGACAGGTCCACAGCCAGTACAGTATGGAGGAGTGGAGGTGATAATCCCTCCTGCCCCGCTCAGCGGTAGGCCGGTCGCCTGACGTGCTGCCGACACTAGAGTGGGCAGCACGTCACTGCAGCTCCCGACCGCCGCCTGTCGGCGGCCTTGGACGGCCACCGCTAGTATCTGGAGGCGGGGCGCGACGGGCGCCAGTCGGTGCCGCGCGGCCGTCGGGGTGCAGCTGCCGGCAGACACGCTGCTTCACACCCAGCGGCCGGGCCGACACAGACTGCCGGCGGATCTGCCGCGAGCTGAGCGCGATGGGCGGGCCGCTGACAGAGCGCGCGCCGCCGCAGCGGCCGCGCAGTCTGCTGGTGCCGGCCAAACGCCGCGTGACGGCGCGGCCGGCCGGCCCGACGGCGTCGCCGCAGTCGGACCACACTCGGTCCGCCGAGGTGGGCGGCCCCGCCTCCGGTCAGACGGACCAGGCCGGCCGCTGGTCACAGCCAGCCGACGCACGGCCGGTTGGCTGCGTCACACGGCCGCAGGCCGGCCGGCGGCCGCCACCCACGTCATGGGTCGGCTCCACCGGCGCCGACGCTGAGGCAGGGTGGCCGCCTGTAAACTCTCCACCGGCCGCCTCGCCCCGGTCGCCAGACCCGACGCAGCAGCACGAGTGCTCGTGCCGGCTGCACCGACACGAGCTGAAGGCGGCAGACTGGCTGGACGACAACGCCGGCCGGCTGGACGCCGGCGCGCTGCTGCGCGTCTTCACCGGTCTGCCGCACGTGCGCGAGATGACGGCCGCCCAGCACAGCCGCTGCGTCGCCAACAGCGAGACGATGCTGCGCCACGCGTTCAGCATGGTGCAGCGGACGCGGCTGCCGCTGCCGCTGCCGGCCGACCGGGCCGAGTGCCGCTGCGCCGACCTCGGCGCGCTGGCGGTGCAGGCGCTGCTGCTGTCCGGCAGCATGCGCGAGGGCTTGGACGTGCGGATGGTGACGTGCGGGGAGTGGTCAGATTTGGACGTCATGCTCCAGCTGGGTCCGGTCACAGTGACGGCCGTGGATGAGGTCAGCGCGGCTGAGGTCGAGGCGGAGGCCGAGGGAACGGCGACTGAGGTTGAGGTGGTGGCCGAAGGAACGGCGACTGAGGTCGAGGCGGTGGCCGAGGGAACGGCGACTGAGGTCGAGGCGGTGGCCGAAGGAACGGCGACTAAGGTCGAGGTGGTGGCCGAGCGGACGACGGCCGAGGGAACGGTGACTGAGGTCGGGACGGTGGTCGAGGGTACGACTGCTGAGGGTACGACTGCTGAGGGGACGACGGCTGGGGCGACGACGACTGAGGTAGGTGTGTCTGCGGACACCAGGCCGTCAGCGGCGACCGGCACCAGCAGCACGCCGCCGCTCTCCATCACCGCCGAGCCCACCGACCAACCAGGCTACCTTCTCCTGCGGCACGCCCTCCGCGCCGACTGCCGCCACGCCCGCCGACTGGCCTTCTCCGGCGAGCGCGTGCGCCGGCTGATGGACTCGTTCGGCGCGGGCGTGAGCCGCGGCCGACGCGGCCGCACCGGGCCGGCCGTCACCGGCCGCCTCAAGAGCCTGGACGTGCGCGCCGTCGGCATCGCCGTCGACGTAGTCGGCTGCGTGTCGCTGGCGCGCTGGCGCAGCGGCGAGTTCGCCGGCCGGCGGCGGCCGTCCGGTCAGCCGTCGGCGGCCCTCGTGCGCCGGCTGTGCGCCAGGGCCGCCCTGCTGGTGCCGGTCGGCTTCCCGGGCAGCGCCACCGAGCCGCTCGAGTGGCGGCTGTCGTTCTCGCGGCACGAGTACGCCGTGCTGCGCGCCATGTCGCCGGCGCAGCGGCGCTGCCTGCTGACGCTCAAGTACTGCAGGACGGTGCTGGGCGGCGCGGCCGGCGCCGTCAAGAGCTACTACCTGAAGACGGCGCTCATGTGGCTGTGCGAGACGGCCGACGACGCGCTCTGGACGCCGGAGAACGTGCGGCCGGCGCTGCTGCAGATACTGCAGTACCTGGACGCCGCGGCGCGTCGCGGTGTGCTGCCGTGCTACTTCCTCAGTGACATCAACGTGCTGGCCAGCCGGTCGGCCGGCGAGCTGGCGCGGCTGTCGGCCGGTCTGGTGCTGATGAGGACGCGCCTGCTGAGCCCGCTGCTGGCGCTGGTGGCCGGCTGGACCGGCGCCGGCGTGGCCGAGGCGGCCGAGCTCTGTACGCTGGACCGAGAGCCGCCCGACGCGCCGCAGCCGGCCGCCGGGCCGCCGCAGCCGCTCGTGTGCGACGACTTCGACACGATCCTGGCCAGCCTGTTCGTGACGGGCGGCCCGGCCGACGGCCGGCCGCTCTCCATGCCCACGTGGTCGCTGCTCACGCTGCTGTTCCACGTGATCCAGCACGCCTGGATGGGGCCGGGCCTGGCAGCCGACGCCGAGCGACAGCAGCGCGAGCGCCGGCGCAGCGCAACTCGCAACTCGGCTTCTGGCAGATCGCAGCGCAACTCGGGGAGCTCCGGTACTCCCGTGTCACCTGCCTCGTCCTACTGTGACACGACGCCCGGCCACTCCAGGACAGCCGACATTATTCCATCTCCCAACTCCTGCAACTCCCCGCTCCCTCCGGACTCCGCTGCCGTCGACCCATCCCGTCCCCACGGCTCCCTTCCTCTCCCAGGCACTTCTGGTCCTCCTGACCTATCTCCTGCCAGCTTTTCTCTTCCTCCAAACTCTTCTCATCCTCTTGGCTCCTGCATTTCTTCCGGTTCGTCTCTGCCTGCCGACTCTCCTCCCCTCTCCTCTCCTCCTGGTACTTCTTCTCCAATCTTCACACCATCGCCTCAGCAGCTGTCGTCGCCAGTGCAGGCCTCGTCTCATCCCTCTCCAACATCGCGTGTCGGTGGGCCATCGCCGTCCGGCTCTTCAGGGGGCTCACCGCGCACCCACAGGTGGCCCAGGTCGCCCTGCTCGCCGGAACCCACCTGCGGCTGGGCAGAGGCCAGGCTACTGATCTCCCAACACAGAGGTGCCGCCGCTGGCCTGACCTATGCTGACAGCTGGCTGGACGACTGACCTGGTCCGACGTCACGACACCACCACCGTCACGAGGTGCCCGGTGTTACGGGGCACTCGAGGGCACGAAACATTACAATTGACGAGATGATGGATGGCGACTCGAGAGGTCATGGGTCACCGGAGGCTGTGGTACACTCAGGCCAACAGGTCGCCAGAGGTCGCCGGCTACCGACGGCGTCGCGATCACCGGTCAGGCCGTGCGCGCGATGCTGCCTGCAGCCGATGTGAAGTGCCAGTCGCCGCGAGTTGCGGAAGAGCAATGGAGTCGTGGTGGATGCGAGAGAGAAAGAGCCTCGTGATCATGCTTGACACCAACAGCCAGCGCCTTGGCGCTATCTGACTCTGAAGCCGAATCGCCATTGGTAGACCAGAACTCCAAGCGTTTGTGGGCAAGGTAATCGTGACCTTTCCATCACGAGCTTAGCAAGTCAGCAGTGCGTACATGTATTTTTATCCAGAGTTGTTGAGGATAAAATAAGCGTTGTAGTGCTAAGGGAAACTAAGCAATTTTCGCCAGAAGATAAAAGCCGATTGTTGGCAAATTGACAGTCACGAATATTCACTGTTTCACGTACAATGGAATGCCAACAAATGCCTGGTCTCGAGTTCGCCTGCAAGTGGTCGGTGTGGGACTTGCTGAGTATACACCAAGTGGTATTGGAACAGAAATTATTCCCATAGAGCTAACAATGCCCCGATGACGCCTGGACACATGGCCTGAAATAACTCCACGTTAAGAAAATACAATGCCCATGTGATGAGATGCAGGGCTATGCAGATGACAGTACTATGAACATATTGATGAAGATGAAGCAGGGCAGGTGACTATGCGAATACCTAATGCGCATCGGCCATTCAGCAGTGTAAACAAGCAACTGACATGGTGAAGTTGTGGTTCACGAATTGGTGATATTTCCTCGTGTGACGGCTGTAGGCGGTAACGGCGAGTTGAACCGCTAGCTGGTCCAGCTTAGCATGGCATGATCCGGAGGCTGTGTGTTTCCGTGAGGTCATGGTGACGATAGAACACTGCCGTGCGATGTGATGCCGAGGAAGTGCCGTGACGGTCCCTCACCACGTGACTAGATGAGTGTAATGTGAATAACGTGAAGTGGTATGGGTGCGATTTGAGTACAATGTGAATCAGGTCAAATGTTAAGACATTTTCACCAGAGGAACGACGGCGACGGAATATGCCCGAAAGTGAAGAATCTTGTCGGGTTCGGCGAATTTTCGGAGCACTAGTGGGGACTCCCCTCTCCCCAAATGACATGCTAAAAATAGGCCCTAAAGTGAGCCGTGTCACACTGAAAGGAGAAGATATGCTAAAACGAAGATGTAATGGTATGCGCTATTATTGTAATGGCGATGTTAGGAAATGCAGTGCTCTAAAAATTGAGTACTGAAAATAGGTAATGTGATGAATAAATACCGGGAAACCAGGTGTAATCAACCAGCGTGATGCTTTGAAATCCAAATTTTCAGGTTACCCACTCCATGCGTTCATGCGGTTGGTTCTTCATGTTAGACCATGTGATGATGTGGAACAGAAGTCAAGAACTGGTAGCCTGCCCTCCAAAAGCAAAGACAGTGGAGGTGCACAAAATACACAGGACAGACTACTACACGCCAATTAAGTTCAAATTTTGGGCTTCGTTTTTCAATCGTGCAACCATTTCCCATACAAATGAGCTTAATCCGCACCGTGTCGGGGGGGCAAGGCTTTCCGCGAGTAGTGAAAAACGTCGTGCGGCAGCGCACCGAAACTTGCCTAATCTTTTCCACATCAATTTGACATCTGTGAAAATGTTTAGATCAGGTTATCCACGGCCACAAAGTTAATCAAGGTCAAGTGAGGTCACCTCCAAGAAAGTTCAACCGGTCGTCACGCTTTAACAGGTAAATTTGAATGCAACTTTCAGCGTTTACTTATCTTTGGAGACGCAGCAATACGCACCAGAGGAATTTTGAAGTTTTGCGTTTTCCATATTTGTCTTGCATATTCGCCTGTTAGGGCTAAAATCTAATATTCTGGCTAAGGTAAGCACTTTGTATGGGGGTACGTTTACTTAAAACAACGTTTCTCGGCGTGCTCTACCAATTATAAAAAAAAAACATAAAACCTAAAATTTTGCCAATTTCAATAAAAACAATCATAATAAAACATTGGGTGGGCAAACATTTTGGGACGATGGCCCATTTCGCCACCCCTTTCTGATTATAAATAAGTTTTGATTTATTAAATATTCTCCAAAATGAACTCCCAGAGCCAAAAACATGACGTCGATCGTGACCACATAAACCTCTCTAATGACGTCACGTTTTGATGGGATACAATTTTGGGATTATTTTAGGCCCTACTCCTCCAGCGCTTTCCGATGACACCTCTTTTGTTTTATACGACGCTTAATTTTGAGATTAGAAGTGGCTTATAATGACACCCCACGTGACGGGTGTGAGGATCTGACCAGAATGACGGTAAGGGTTAATGCAATTACTGTCGGGGAAATAATCACACCCCCAAAGGGTTTTCTCCCAGCCATTTATAACTACCGGTGGTTTCGTGATCCAGCCTTACTCCCGATTTTATTACCTGGGATTGCCTATGAAGACTGGAATTTCTACACATGTGATACGGATACATATACCGTATTAGAATACTGAATTAACAGGATATGACATGGAAAGATGCCATATAATGCAATACAAGTAATATATGTTTCCGTCCTTGTGGGTCCTGAAACCGCCACGGACTTTTAACCTACAATTGCTTACACATGCTATCAAATACCAGGTTTTTATCTGTTAAATGACACCAAGATCACACAGGCACATCGGTCAATACATGGGGCAACGGTAGTGAAACCAAACATACATTCATTTCCACATTATTTGGTCTTCTTATACACCCATCAGAAAATGTTTAACCTTTGATATTTTACAGAAATGTAGACAACGCTCCAAACAGCCGAAACCCGTTTTCTGTCGGTAAAGTCATCCGGTACTTAGCGAGGTATCCAGGGGCGATTGGGCACCCTCCCCAAAACGGATTGGAATACTTTTAATCCCCACAGAATTAGGGTTAACACGCGCAGTGAGAAAGGTCGAAATCTCTCGCAGCCTTTCCCCATACCGCGAATACAGACGGCACCAAACCTCAATAAGCCTTCCCTTTTTACGCTATTTCAAGACGGCTCTACTGCGCCGCACAGTGGTTAAGGGAAGTGAGACACTATGTGCTCCCTCTGACATCTCCAAAACTAGCCAACAATTATCTGGCAGAAAATGGTATTTTTGTTGTTTGTGACATAGTCTACATATATGTGCACAAAATATCGAGGATTTCGACAGTGACGGCCAAACAATCCGAAAATCAGGGCACGTCCCAAACCCCACTGTTCCTATGTGCAATACCCAGTTATCATGCCTGATTTTATTCTGCCACCAATGAAAAACCGTCCAGCACAAGTGATTGTAAATTGAGTTTTTTTTTTAATCACGCAATCACACACATGACATATAGAATTGGGGAATTGTTTAGGATGCACTCATTATCCATACCACCTCCAGTTATAAGAAACAGTTACGTTTCCTGAGTAAGTCAGACTTCAGAGAAAAGTGCCAAAGCAACACCCTTTGTCGGTGATGGAACACTAAATCGGAAAATGAAGCCAATTTGCTGAGGGAAATACGTAACAATGATCGCATATGCTTATTTTGCAAAAACCCATCAGGAACATAACCACCTCCTACTTGCAACCGTTTCGGAAGGAACACTTTCTTTATCGAAGTTGTTCTCGGAGGCCGAGTCAGGCACATCAGGATTATATTTCATATTATCTTTTCTCAAAAATGTTCTCAAGAATAGCATACTAATTCATGCAACACTATAGTTTCTCAACTCCACAATTACACACCCGTTCACTCAGGTGTGTTTCTATTCTATTTCTGTTTCTGTAGTTTCTAAACCCCACCAATACACCCCCGTTCAGGCAATACAGCTTCTCAACACCACCAATGACATAAATTGCGAAGGTAAACTTTCTATCCCTATAATACCCACCCTAGATGGGTGGAAACCTATCCAGGGTGGTTCACCATTGGGTAGGGTGGGTGGGTGTTCCGTTTGGCATGGTGGCGGGTGGACCGTTGGGTATGGTGGCGGGTGGACCGTTCGGTATGGTGGCGGGTGGACCGTTGGGTATGGTGGACGGGTGGAACGTTGGGTAGGGTGGATGGGTGGGCCGCTGGGTAGGGTGGGTGGGTGGTCCGCTGGGTAGGGTGGGTGGGTGGTCCGTTTGGCATGGTGGCGGGTGGACCGTTGGGTATGGTGGGCGGGTGGAACGTTGGGTAGGGTGGATGGGTGGGCCGCTGGGTAGGGTGGGTGGGTGGTCCGTTCGTATGCCTCCCAGAAGGGAAGCATACATCCTTGAAAATAAAACACATCCTTGGAAATACCAACACGTTTGTAATTATAAATAGTTTCTAACTTGACGCAGGATGGTGAAATTTACGTCAATCGACGGATAATTAACTGCAATATCACCAAGTGCGATGCTTTCTAACAAGGCAATGCAACGGGATATAACAGGTCAGATGTTCGCCGCCGAATTCTGGATAATGGCCGTTTTCATCTTCGGCGGGAAAGTGACGGTCCAAAAAATGAGCACAGGATAGTGAAACTTAAATCAGTCGGCAGATAATTAACTGCATTATCACCCCAAGTCCTGTTTTTTTTTACAGGGCAAAGAGTTGCCAGACACGAGTTCACGGTTGGAACATGAAATAATCACTTTAGCGGTAATCTTTAGCAGTAATCTTTTACAGTACTTTTACATTACTTAAACAGTAATCTTTTAGATTATCTTTAGCAGTAAAATGACGGTCCAGAAATCGAGTGAATGAGGATGAAAAATACGTGAAATGAAAGGCAGTGATATACACTACTATTCTGCTCCATGGATTTTCATCAACGCCTTGGATTGCATTTTTTTCTAAATGCACGCATCTTAGTTTACGCTTCGTCCGATGCACGACGCTAGTGTCGTTGACTAGTCAAATGTCCGAGCTGGGCGCGAAACGCAGAGAAGAAATTGGATTCTCATGCTCACAAATGCAACATCAGGATGGTTCAGGGCTTTTGTCCCAAGCTTTCAAGGCACATAAAACAAGGACTGTGTGCACATCTCCTCCCGTAATTGGGCTAAGGATGCAGGCGGAACAAAATTCAACAGCACGCACAATCCATTTTTGTTTACTGCAGAACACGACCTGCAAAGAACCACCATGAGTTGTCGATCTCGACCTACGAAGTCAAAGCTGGTTGCTGGTATCCAACCAAACGAGACGTTCGTTTTTGCCATCGCCAATCATCAGAGCGCGTATTTTCCAACCGGGTGATGTGACCACGGCACTATCGGCACCGCACGTCGGACGACCCGCTGGCCTTCAACACCGACGTGGCCGGAAACGATGACACACACTTGCTGTTCGCCCTCGTCCCTGGCAACTGGCTTCCGGCAGAATGCGGTGTGCCGCCAATACACGAAACCCACCAGTGGACTCAACTCCATTGCCAGTTTCGTGTCGGAAGTAAATACAGATCATAAATGTGCCCGCTGTGAGGCTACAATTATGAACGGGCAATGCGCAAGTTACGCGTATTTGCACAACACGAATATGCCTAGGTCTGTTTATAATCCAGTATCGCTGACAGATCTTAGACAAGTTGGTGCAAAGTTGGTGCAAGTTGGTGCAAAGTTGGTGCAAGTTGGTGCAAAGTTGGTGCAAGTTGGTGCCTGAAGAAAATTCATGCTGGCTGCATCCCGTTGCGCTTTCTATCTGAGGTGTATGGGTTTGAACCTGCAAGGTATTTAAAGAAGTTTTAGGAAAAATGTTATACTGTGCGTTCTTATGTCATGGGCCGATTGACATCATGCACCAGTTGTGTGTCCAGACTGGTCCACCCAGCTGGAACAGACCGGACGGATGGTGGTCTCCCATCAAAAAAATATCCTAAAACGAACTCCCAGAGCCTGAAACATGACTTCCGTCGTGATACTTTTTGAGGCGAGAAAATTTGTGGGTGGCTACTGGCCCTACGCGTCGAGCGCCCTCCGATGACACAACATTCATTTCCGTGCAACGCTTAGCTTTGGTGCCTGCACCAACTTCACAGCTGCATCCAGCTGTCGCTGACGGCGCAGTCGTTCGTGACGAGGTGCAGCACAGGACGGGGATTAAAGGGGGCATACAAGGACCCCCCCCCCTTCCCCGAGACCGGGTGTGATATCTGACCAGAAAGATATCACCGGGTTGACTGGGTTAATTATGGGAAAATCAAAACTCTGCACGGTAGCTCCGTTGTTCACGTTCGGTTCTCACCGGGAACGCACGTGAAGCAGAACAGGGCGACGTCCGCCCTGCCTGCGGGAACGCACGTGAAGCAGAACAGGGCGACGTCCGCCTGAGTCTGTGCGTTTTGATCGCACGCGATTTCCCGCAGGCTTTGTGCTTAGAGATGACGAACGCACGCACAGTGCGCAAGCGAAAGCGGTAGTGTGGGCCGTCCTCAGTGACACATCCTTGGAATCCTTGGACTTGTGGTGCGTGCAACGTGGGCTGTGCCGGCCACACTCTTACCTGACGCAGTATCCTGAAGTTCCGGTATGCAAGCGGAACCTAATGGCGGCTTGTTTCTTCCAGCTTGAGCATGAACTTGGCTGAATGACTTCCTGAACTGGACTCCACAAAAAGATGAGAAGCGCAACCACCACAATAGTTCGATACCGGCATTTTCCACCCACAATTTCCTGGCCAACACGAGCACTGGAGGGGGGGGGATCTCCCCACCCGTCCTGCTTTTTTACGATATCTTATAAACGAACAGGGACGTTGTGATGAAACTTGTGACTGTGTTGCAAACTGACAAGCGCATCCTATGCAAAACGAAGTTTGAAATCCGTCGGTAAACATAGGCACTGCGGGGGTTGAAAAGTCGACCGGCCGACTGGCCGGCCGCCCGGCCGCCTTGCGTTCAAGGCCACAAGGGTTTCGTCGGCGAGGTCGCGCAACGTGCTGGCCGATCTCGACCTCATTTGACCCTGAAGACATCGACCTAGGGTCCTCAAACTTACACTGCAGATAGTACACTACAGCCGTAATCTCCCCTCCAGATTGTGTATATAGCTTCAGTAGTTCCCAAGATCTTATGGGAGCGCAACCGTTCCCCCTCATATTCGCGCTATGTGAGAGGCCCTCCGGTGCGCATGATGCACAGAAACATTCACCAAAAACTGTTTTTTTACCCTTCTACGTCAGCATGTGCCTGTCATGTTACGGCTTATTTCGACGTCATGGTAATTTTTGATGTCTTACCATGTAATGCTCTCCACTCAACAAAACAACTATCAGCACACCGACCTGACATAATTAGCCGCATTGGCTCAATGCCGGCTCCCACCAGCACAACGTCCGGGAGTATCCTCGTAACGAGCCACGCACGGCCGACTCGGCCTAATGGCCACCACGTGGCTGGGCCAACACAGCAGGCATTGGGCACCTGGCCCAGTGACGTCAAGGCTGCAGGCGGCCACGTCATCACATCGCCCGTATAATGACGGAGTGTGCATTGTCAGTGGAGTGCGCCGTATTGCATACGAGGTATTGCATATGCTTTCTTACGCTCGCCGGCTTGGCCAGATCCTACAACAACACACGTGTCTCACTATTACGTCACGTGGCATTACGATGCATGACATTGTATTACATGCTTCATCCTTATTCGAAGCCGTGTATGCCACAACGTAACGTGTATAGATGATCACCTGCGACATGACGCGCATATATACCGTCGGCAAACACCAAACAGTGAAAATGGACTAGAAAGAATAGAAGTGTATCGACACTAACCGCGTATATGTCAGACCGACTACATTGATCCCGAACTATTCCCTTACTGCTCTACCCGATCGGTCAAATGGATCAGTTCCGGTATCTTGCTTAGGGGAAAATCTGCGTCTGGCAATTTTTTCCGGCATCTCGAAAACAGAAAAGGACAACAAAACGACACTCAGTACCTGTTTCTACATCAATTCTGCACAGCTTGACCAAAATCAAATAAACAATGGAATGATCTCAGACAACAGGTTCACTCGTCACCCACTATGTTCTAAACCTACTCCATTTTGCTAAAGTGAAAGCATCAAGTTTTCTGAAAGGCCCTTTCTCAGTAACAGTCTCGAAAACCTGTACTTACCACGTAGTCACGTTTACCACTCAGTAACAGTCTCGACTTGAAAACATGTACCACGCGACTTAATGGCATTACGTCAAACACTGACCTTCCTTGGCATTCACCTTGACCTTTACCTCAACGGCGCTCTGAATTAAGGTAGGGGTCACATTTTTGGGCGTTGCGGAATATCTCGGACGTAAATAAGTCGCCAAATGCAACATTATCGATTGGCGTTGGAATTGTTTGAATCGGTGCAGTCCATGGGTGGAGGAGGCTAAACATCTACCGTTCCCCAGCAGGGCGTGTTTGGCTGGGGACTGCAGCAGGACACAGGTTAACACGTTGACAAAGCCACCGGCTCCCTATGTGAGCAAGTGTTTAGCGGCTGGTGTACCGCAGCAAATGCTTAGGGAGTTCAATTGGACGGGGTAGCACCAAATATTGTCCAATGTGTTGTTAAGTGTGTCCAAATATTGACCGAGCCTCCTCCTCACCCATTACTCCGTCGCAAGTGTACATTTTGTTCACGCATTCATTGATGTTCCATCCTTCTCGGAAACATCTGTTCTCGTCAGATGTGATGCCTCCTCCAGTTTGGTAGCGGGAATACACTCACGCACGTACTATGACGCAAACACGCTACATAACTGGGGCCACACACACACACGGCTGCGGTCGTACGCGACGAGGCAGACACACCCGGACCAGACTGGTCATGCTGGAACAGCCCCAGCCACACGCCAGCTGCATGTCGGCACCACGACGCGCCACGGGAAATCCGGCTGCCGCCGCGCAAACAGCACTGACGTAACGCTTCACATTCGTGCCTGTGCACACCGTGCACGGCGCGGTGCACAGTGAAAATGTGCAGGGCAGTCCGTGACTCAGTGACGATCGGCCGCTGGTCACGTGACCACCTACCACCGACAATGGTCAGCACAGCCGCCGGTCTGCAGCCTGCAGCAGCCTGCTGTCGCCGGCACTGAACTGCACTCGGCCCGCATCAGCAGCCGTGTCACAATACTTCCCACAGGGCCATCTCCGCCACTGTACGGCCCACACCAGCAGCCGTGTCACAATACTGCCCACAGGGCCATCTCGGCCACTGTACGGCCCACACCAGCAGCCGTGTCACAATACTGCCCACAGGGCCATCTCGGCCACTGTACGGCCACACCAGCAGCCGTGTCACAATACTGACCACTGGGCCATCTGCGCCACTGTACGGCCCACACCAGCAGCCGTGTCACAATACTGACCACTGGGCCATCTGCGCCACTGTACGGCCCACACCAGCAGCCGTGTCACAATACTGCCCACTGGGCCATCTCGGCCACTGTACGGCCACACCAGCAGCCGTGTCACAATACTGACCACTGGGTCATCTCCGCCACTGTACGGCCCACACCAGCAGCCGTGTCACAATACTGACCACTGGGTCATCTGCGCCACTGTACGGCCACCGATACCAATGAACAATTGCTGTAAAAGCCGTTTGCACTGATTCAAAAGAAGCCAATTGAATGATGGTCCGAGCACATTGCCTGGTTTGTTGATGACAACACTGAGCAGCTTAGTGTCGGTGCTGAGCCCGTACTAACTTTGGTCATTTACTCAAAGTTAGATCCTCATCCCAAAAATGCACACCCATCAATGCTATAGTGTAGAAGCAAATCTGAATTGGCATGATCGTATGTCATACAAGTGAATAGAAACCATACGCACCTAATAACATAATGGACGTAACTGATCAAGTACCGTTGGCTGAAGCCAGCTTTTGCGGAAGTCTGTGCATTACCTGGCAACGTAGGGAAGTCGTCATATAATACCTGTCAACGTAGGGAGTCGTCATGTAATGCCTGGCAACGTAGGGAAGTCGTCATGTAATGCCTGGCAACGTAGTAAAGTCGTCATGTAATGCCTGGCAACGCATGGAAGTCGTCATGTAATGCCTGGCAACGTAGGGAGTCGTCATATAATGCCTGGCAACGCATGAAAGTCGTCATGTAATGCCTGGCAACGCATGGAAGTCGTCATGTAATGCCTGGCAACGTAGGGAAGTCGTCATGTAATTCCTGGCAACGTAAGTAATCGTCATGTAATGCCTGGCAACGTAGGGAATCGTCATGTAATGCCTGGCAACGTAGGGAGTCGTCATGTAATGCCTGGCAACGCATGAAAGTCGTCATGTAATGCCTGACAACGTAGGGAAGTCGTTATGTAATGCCTGACAACGTATGGAAGTCGTCATGTAATGCCTGGCAACGTAGGGAATCGTCATGTAATGCCTGGCAACGTAGGGAAGTCGTCATGTAATGCCTGGCAACGTAGGGAATCATCATGTAATGCCTGACAACGTAGGGAGTCGTCATGTAATGCCTGGCAACGCATGAAAGTCGTCATGGAATGCCTGGCAACGTGGGGAAGTCGTCATGCAATGCCTGGCAACGCATGCAAGTCGTCATTTGATGCCTGACAACGTAGGGAATCGTCATGTAATGCCTGGCAACGTAGGGAAGTCGTCATGTAATGCCTGGCAACGTAAGGAATCGTCATGTAATGCCTGGCAACGTAGGGAATCGTCATGTAATGCCTGGCAACATAGGGAGTCGTCATGTAATGCCTGGCAACGTAGGGAAGTCGTCATGTAATGCCTGGCAACGTAGGAAGTCGCATGAAAGTCGTCATGTAATGCCTGACAACGTAAGGAATCGTCATGTAATGCATGGCAACGTAGGGAAGTCGTCATGTAATGCCTGGCAACGTAGGGAATAGTTATGTAATGCCTGGCAACGTAGGGAATCGTCATGTAATGCCTGGCAACGTAGGGAATAGTTATGTAATGCCTGGCAACGTAGGGAGTCGTCATGTAATGCCTGGCAACGTGGGTAAGTCGTCATGTAATGCTTGACAACGTAAGGAAGTCGTCATGTAATGCCTGACAACGTAGGGAATCGTCATGTAATGCCTGGCAACGTAGGGAGTCGTCATGTAATGCCTGGCAACGTGGGGAAGTCGTCATGTAATGCCTGGCAACGTGGGGAAGTCGTCATGTAATGCCTGGCAACGTAGGGAAATCGTCATGCAATGTCGGCACAAATGCCTGACTCGAGGCATACCTGAGCCACTATTGCTGTACACTGGTGTATCTCGTTCTGCAACAATGCGGTTGGCTCCGGCTGATCCCATGTACCAATATGCCAGCGAGGCTCCTTACCAATCAGCATCATCGTTACAAGCATCTACAGGACTGACCAACATCAATTGAATCCAGTTCACAGCTGGTATCTGAACTAATTTCAGATATAGTTGTAAGTAGCAGAGTAGTTCTTGTTGTTGATGTTAGAATTTGTTGAAAATAAACGAAACATGCATTGACATGAAAAGATACTCGATTCATGCAATGTCTTGGAGTACATTCTTGTTATACATCTGAACATTACATGAGCTGTAGGATTCTGTCGTATCTTGTGCTGAATCATTTTCTGCTGTTAGTAGGCGTATTGTCAAAAGCTTACAGAGCACAACTCAAGTTAAGCCCCGAGCAGGCCTGGCGCATGTGCTTCACCAGACTCACAGAGGTCACCGTCTGGTCAGGACATTCGGATCACCAGTCGCGCGAAGGTCGCTTCCCTGAAACACACCTGCAGTGTGGCATTTAAGCACACACCAGTCTAACCAGTGACCTTGCACAAATCAACCCGTCAGGCTCGCCCTCGGTTCAAATGGCAGGCGAACGACCTGATGAGGCCCGACAGCAGGTGACTGACCTGGTGAGGCCAGACAACAGGTGACTGACCTGGTGAGGCCAGATAAGTGACTGACCTGGTGAGGCCCAACAGCAGGTGACTGACCTGGTGAGGCCAGACAACAGGTGACTGACCTGGTAGAGTTCGAAGTTGTCCATGAACGCCGCAAGCTTTGTAGCGCTCTGTCGGCCACTGCCTCCGATCCCCACCAGCAGGGCGTGACCTGGTGGTAGGTCAGATGATTACAGTGTGACCTCACCACTGCCTCCGATCCCCACCGGCAGGGCGTGACCTGGTGGTAGGTCAGATGATTACAGTGTGACCTCACCACTGCCTCCGATCCCCACCAGCAGGGCGTGACCTGGTGGTAGGTCAGATGATTACAGTGTGACCTCACCACTGCCTCCGATCCCCACCAGCAGGGCGTGACCTGGTGGTAGGTCAGATGATTACAGTGTGACCTCACCACTGCCTCCGATCCCCACCAGCAGGGCGTGACCTGGTGGTAGGTCAGATGATTACAGTGTGACCTCACCACTGCCTCCGATCCCCACCGACAGGGCGTGACCTGGTGGTGGGTCAGATGATTACAGTGTGACCTCACCACTGCCTCCGATCCCCACCGGCAGGGCGTGACCTGGTGGTGGGTCAGATGATTACAGTGTGACCTCACCACTGCCTCCGATCCCCACCAGCAGGGCGTGACCTGGTGGTAGGTCAGATGATTACAGTATGACTCCAGACTTTGGCTGATATCGGATAAGCTTTCGGGTTCAGAGACAGAACGAAACTCAAGTTTGTCTCCTAAAAAGTGAAATATTTTCTAGGCCTGTAGAAATTATTCAAACACCAAGAATTTGAGGATCTTAATAGGATCCAAAAGGCCATTGAAAACCGGCGCAGCGAAACGTCTGGCTGCAAGGGGGAGGGGGGGGGGGGCAGTACTTTCGGAAGCTAGACGATGTGTTTGTGCCTTCTGACTAGTAATATATTTATGCAATACCAATGATCAATGTACAGAGCTGAAGGAAGCCAGATCACTTCATCCTAGCAGTCAGGCTAGAAATAACCAAGCGCGCTGTCACGGTGGTCTCAAAGAGACAAACAAACGTTGTTGGAGGGATCAAGTTCTGGCGACGCGCCTGCCAGCTTGCAACGGGGAAATAGGCACGTTCACCACAAACGCTTCCTGAATTAATCAAAACATAGCGTCAAATGCTTCCAATTCAGTCACCATCAGCAGTTGCAATGGTGACATTTCCCTGTAGTTTTCGAAGCCTAAAACTCTTGCCCGTGGACGACACTTGGTCACTTTTCCGAGTGCAGGATTGTTGCGACTCCTGCGTTTCCAAACAGAAAATGCTGACCACGGCAATGTATAGCCTATAGCCTATAGCCTATAGCCTAATGTATATCCATAGCCTCCAATGTGTATAACCTTCGATGCATCAAAACTTCCGAAGTTCAAAACCTCCAATGTATCTTAACCTCAAAAATCATAACACATTTGACGACAGTCCGCCTATTACTATTATCGTATGCACTAACGCTCGTCTTCGAAATCAATCAAACCTGTCAGTCACCAGTCTGTAAAATGAGTTGCACAGTGGTCAAATTAGTCTGTTTTTTATCCAGCTGAATGTTTTGCACGGTGCTGCACCTGAACCTGAACCTCGGCTCCTTTTACGACACATTCAACTGCTAGGTCATATTGCGTCGCCAACCTCTCATGTCGATTGGTCGCGGGTGGAATGGGAAATCCCGCCGGTTGTGGGATTCGAACCCACAACCTTCTGATCAAGAGTCCAACATTCTATCTACTGAGCTACCACGGCCCCCTGGCACGATATCAGTTAGTCTGTGAACACGTTGTGCACTTTAATCATGCATCGCTTTCCAAGGGGTCGCATTCTTTACTTGTGTAATTGTTTTAGTAAATGGATCCGTTTAAGTAGGCGAACTGAGTTCAGTCGCGTTAAACGGAAGCAACTTTAAAAAGTGATGGACTGAAGATACATAGTGTGTTGTCCGGACCAGCCGAAATTACACCACAAATCCTCTGAAAACAGTCGCTACCCGCTAAAGGTAGGCTCTCGCGTGCTAGAACATCAGCAGTCTAGCTAAAGCGCAACTAGGCGAGTGTATGTCTCAGTTCAACCACTGCTGCAGGACAGGAAACAAACAGCTGTCCTCTTAATAGCGGGAAATTCATTTGTGGTCTTCAGCATATTTCGCTCACTGTGGAGTTGCATCACCTTGAAAAATGGACAGAAATGTGACATACCTTAGCCTTGGCCTCAGGTAAATTTTGCTAACGATGACACCGAGCACTATGTGGTGTCTACGTTCACCCTGTTTTCTCAGTGATTACCTGCACTACCGCCATTCAACCTGCGCGATTTGGAATTATCATAACATCCATGGCGAAGCACAGGACATCGGCAATGAAACTGGTGGTTGGCACCGATGACCACGGTGGAACTCATGAACTTCGATAACTTGTTATTGGCAATTGTGCGACGTCCGCGCGATGTTTGCCTACATGCGCCTGCGCAGTGTGAGTAGATGAGCACGCTGCTCACAACCGGTACCGAGTGCGTCAACATGCGGAAGGACATCTCTTTCGCCTGATCTCAGGATCATCGGTTCAGCTTATAACCTACTTCATTTCACTAGTTTTTACCTATTCAGTTTTATCTTTGTTTTATCTGGCTATATCGAGGTCTTTTATTTGCTAAAGGGACAAAAAGACATTCATTCCATGCATTCAACAACTCTAAAATGTAAAATATTGTTTCCACAGGTGCACCGGTCGAAACAACGTTTAACAGCCACGCTGCTTTCTCGGAACGAATTCTCAACGTGCACAAATGCGGCAGTTTCTCAGAGGGTGCTCAATGAATCTGGCAAGTTCCTTTTTCTGGTGCGTTTCTGTTCGAGGCACGTGCAGCACTTGCGCGGCAGTTTTGTCTAACTTCAACCAGCGGGTGGGCTGGTTGAAGTTAGTTCAACCAGCGGCCAGCACAGCACAGCATCAGTCGCGCCGTCGGGCGGAGTTGCCGCTTCTCACCCGAGTCCTGCTTCAGCACACGGCTGATCCGACTGATGTGCTCGATGATGAACTTGAACATGACCAGGTTCATGGGCGTCCTGCTGACCATGTTGTACTCGGACAGGCAGCCCTCCATCACTTCGGTGAGGGCGTCCAGGTCCGTGATCTGACACACATGACGTCACGCTCAACCAACACCATTGTCGGACTGGACTTCTAGGGACGTCCTGGTCCGTGATCCGACATACATTGCATCACACTCAACCAACACTATTGTGGGATCGGAATTCTAGGGTCGAAGTGTAAAGTTGTAGCAAGATATAAACGTAAGAAAACGCACCTGGAAGTGCATATGCACGTATACAAACTAACTCTATGTGCACAATAAGCGTGCACGGCTTCATTAAACAAAGCTGGCAAAACAGTTGCTAAATGCTATGTACAGCAACAAAGCATGAGCATTATTGTTCGGAGTCCATACTTTGGCGGCACCGACAGTCCCGAAAATGTCCCTTTTCCCACCACAGCATTGGACGCATTATCAACATGTAACTGCAACGAGCCATTGCTGCCATACAAATGACCATGGTGGATGCTGCTCGGGAGCCAGCTAAATGTACGCCCGGGTCATGCATTGCAGTGCATTGCATGCACGCATCAATGCACGGCCGCCGCGGTGCTGCGTCCCCAGCCTCATCAGGCCAGTTGCCAACTGACCCTGCCAGCCGGGAGCCACGGCGCCAGCCCCCAGGCCAGTTGCCAACGCCGCCCGAATTGGTGCTGCGTCCCCAGCCTCATCAGGCCAGTTGCCAACTGACCCTGCCAGCCGGGAGCTGCGTCCCCAGCCTCATCAGGCCAGTTGCCAACTGACCCTGCCAGCCGGGACCAGGCAGCGCTGAGGCGTGATGGTGCTGCGTCCCCAGCCTCATCAGGCCAGTTGCCAACTGACCCTGCCAGCCGGGAGCTGCGTCCCCAGCCTCATCAGGCCAGTTGCCAACTGACCCTGCCAGCCGGGAGCTGCGTCCCCAGCCTCATCAGGCCAGTTGCCAACTGACCCTGCCAGCCGGGAGCTGCGTCCCCAGCCTCATCAGGCCAGTTGCCAACTGACCCTGCCAGCCGGGAGCTGCGTCCCCAGCCTCATCAGGCCAGTTGCCAACTGACCCTGCCAGCCGGGAGCTGTCCCCAGCCTCATCAGGCCAGTTGCCAACTGACCCTGCCAGCCGGGAGCTGCGTCCCCGGCCTCATCAGGCCAGTTGCCAACTGACCCTGCCAGCCGGGAGCTGCGTCCCCGCCCATCAGGCCAGTTCCAACCGCCAGCCGGGAGCTGCGTCCCCAGCCTCATCCGGCCAGTTGCCAACTGACCCTGCCAGCCGGGAGCTGCGTCCCCAGCCTCATCAGGCCAGTTGCCAACTGACCCTGCCAGCCGGGAGCTGCGTCCCCGGCCTCATCAGGCCAGTTGCCAACTGACCCTGCCAGCCGGGAGCTGCGTCCCCAGCCTCATCAGGCCAGTTGCCAACTGACCCTGCCAGCCGGGAGCCACGGCAGCGCGTGAGGCAACTGCCTGCGTGATGGTGCTGCGTCCCCAGCCTCATCAGGCCAGTTGCCAACTGACCCTGCCAGCCGGGAGCCACGGCAGCGCGTGAGGCAACTGCCTGCGTGATGGTGCTGCGTCCCCAGCCTCATCAGGCCAGTTGCCAACTGACCCTGCCAGCCGGGAGCTGCGTCCCCAGCCTCATCAGGCCAGTTGCCAACTGACCCTGCCAGCCGGGAGCTGCGTCCCCAGCCTCATCAGGCCAGTTGCCAACTGACCCTGCCAGACGGGAGCTGCGTCCCCAGCCTCATCCGGCCAGTTGCCAACTGACCCTGCCAGCCGGGAGCTGCGTCCCCAGCCTCATCAGGCCAGTTGCCAACTGACCCTGCCAGCCGGGAGCTGCGTCCCCAGCCTCATCAGGCCAGTTGCCAACTGACCCTGCCAGCCGGGAGCCACGGCAGCGCGTGAGGCAACTGCCTGCGTGATGGTGCTGCGTCCCCAGCCTCATCAGGCCAGTTGCCAACTGACCCTGCCAGCCGGGAGCCACGGCAGCGCGTCAGGCAACTCGAACCTTGTTTTGCCAGAATAGGGGACACCAATGCAGGCCGGAGCTCTAACCAACTGAGCTATCGGAGCGGCCTATCGTGAGCATGGCGTCCAGCCAGCGCACAGTCTGGGAGGTTCCCATCAACATCCACTATAACGTCGAATCAACTAGACCTTCCGATCTTACTGGCCTCCAACCGCGGCTCTCTGACCTCCACCTGACCACGCTTAACCTCAGCCGCACCCGTCGACCTGCAGCTGACCTCGTCATATATCTTGGGATCGTTGTCGGGGTAGAGGAAGTCGCCGAAGAAGAGGTTGCGCACGTGCTCCTCGGTGAGGGTGGCGCCGTCTGGAGCCAAGTGGCCCAGTACCTTGTCCACAGGCTGACGGAACACCGTGTCGCAGGTGGCCGACACCAACTTGAAGAAGGTGGCTCTGAGGACCGCAGCCAGCCTGGTCAGCAATCCATGTACATACACGCTACCAGTACACTGGATGGCAGCCAGCGTGGCCCATGAACAGACAACACGCTACCAGTACACTGGATGGCAGCGAGCGTGGCCCATGTACAGACAACACGCTACCAGTACACTGGATGGGGGGGGGGGGGGCCCATGAACAGATAACACGCTACCAGTACACTGGATGGCAGCCAGCGTGGCCCATGTACAGATAACACGCTACCAGTACACTGGATGGCAGCCAGCGTGGCCCATGTACAGACAACACGCTACCAGTACACTGGATGGCAGCCAGCGTGGCCCATGTACAGACAACACGCTACCAGTACACTGGATGGCAGCCAGCGTGGCCCATGAACAGACAACACGCTACCAGTACACTGGATGGCAGCCAGCGTGGCCCATGTACAGACAACACGCTACCAGTACACTGGATGGCAGCGAGCGTGGCCCATGAACAGACAACACGCTACCAGTACACTGGATGGCAGCCAGCGTGGCCCATGTACAGACAACACGCTACCAGTACACTGGATGGCAGCGAGCGTGGCCCATGTACAGACAACACGCTACCAGTACACTGGATGGCAGCCAGCGTGGCCCATGCACAGACAACACGCTACCAGTACACTGGATGGCAGCCAGCGTGGCCCATGCACAGACAACACGCTACCAGTACACTGGATGGCAGCCAGCGTGGCCCATGTACAGACAACACGCTACCAGTACACTGGATGGCAGCCAGCGTGGCCCATGTACAGACAACACGCTACCAGTACACTGGATGGCAGCCAGCGTGGCCCATGTACAGACAACACGCTACCAGTACACTGGATGGCAGCGAGCGTGGCCCATGTACAGACAACACGCTACCAGTACACTGGATGGCAGCCAGCGTGGCCCATGTACAGACAACACGCTACCAGTACACTGGATGGCAGCCAGCGTGGCCCATGTACAGACAACACGCTACCAGTACACTGGATGGCAGCGAGCGTGGCCCATGTACAGACAACACGCTACCAGTACACTGGATGGCAGCGAGCGTGGCCCATGTACAGACAACACGCTACCAGTACACTGGATGGCAGCCAGCGTGGCCCATGTACAGACAACACGCTACCAGTACACTGGATGGCAGCGAGCGTGGCCCATGTACAGACAACACGCTACCAGTACACTGGATGGCAGCGAGCGTGGCCCATGTACAGACAACACGCTACCAGTACACTGGATGGCAGCGAGCGTGGCCCATGTACAGACAACACGCTACCAGTACACTGGATGGCAGCGAGCGTGGCCCATGTACAGACAACACGCTACCAGTACACTGGATGGCAGCGAGCGTGGCCCATGTACAGACAACACGCTACCAGTACACTGGATGGCAGCCAGCGTGGCCCATGTACAGACAACACGCTACCAGTACACTGGATGGCAGCGAGCGTGGCCCATGTACAGACAACACGCTACCAGTACACTGGATGGCAGCGAGCGTGGCCCATGTACAGACAACACGCTACCAGTACACTGGATGGCAGCGAGCGTGGCCCATGTACAGACAACACGCTACCAGTACACTGGATGGCAGCGAGCGTGGCCCATGTACAGACAACACGCTACCAGTACACTGGATGGCAGCGAGCGTGGCCCATGTACAGACAACACGCTACCAGTACACTGGATGGCAGCCAGCGTGGCCCATGTACAGACAACACGCTACCAGTACACTGGATGGCAGCCAGCGTGGCCCATGTACAGACAACACGCTACCAGTACACTGGATGGCAGCGAGCGTGGCCCATGTACAGAAAAAATCAACACGCTACCAGTACACTGGATGGCAGCCAGCGTGGCCCTATGTACAGACAACACGCTACCAGTACACTGGATGGCAGCGAGCGTGGCCCATGTACAGACAACACGCTACCAGTACACTGGATGGCAGCCAGCGTGGCCCATGTACAGACAACACGCTACCAGTACACTGGATGGCAGCGAGCGTGGCCCATGTACAGACAACACGCTACCAGTACACTGGATGGCAGCCAGCGTGGCCCATGTACAGACAACACGCTACCAGTACACTGGATGGCAGCCAGCGTGGCCCATGTACAGACAACACGCTACCAGTACACTGGATGGCAGCCAGCGTGGCCCATGTACAGACAACACGCTACCAGTACACAGACAACACGCTACCAGTACACTGGATGGCAGCCAGCGTGGCCCATGTACAGACAACACGCTACCAGTACACTGGATGGCAGCCAGCGTGGCCCATGTACAGACAACACGCTACCAGTACACTGGATGGCAGCCAGCGTGGCCCATGTACAGACAACACGCTACCAGTACACTGGATGGCAGCCAGCGTGGCCCATGTACAGACAACACGCTACCAGTACACTGGATGGCAGCGAGCGTGGCCCATGTACAGACAACACGCTACCAGTACACTGGATGGCAGCCAGCGTGGCCCATGTACAGACAACACGCTACCAGTACACTGGATGGCAGCGAGCGTGGCCCATGTACAGACAACACGCTACCAGTACACTGGATGGCAGCGAGCGTGGCCCATGTACAGACAACACGCTACCAGTACACTGGATGGCAGCCAGCGTGGCCCATGTACAGACAACACGCTACCAGTACACTGGATGGCAGCGAGCGTGGCCCATGTACAGACAACACGCTACCAGTACACTGGATGGCAGCCAGCGTGGCCCATGTACAGACAACACGCTACCAGTACACTGG
This sequence comes from Ashinkailepas kermadecensis, assembly GCA_034440615.1. Classification (NCBI taxonomy): domain Eukaryota; kingdom Metazoa; phylum Arthropoda; class Thecostraca; family Neolepadidae; genus Ashinkailepas; species Ashinkailepas kermadecensis. Next base: position 234,768 of record JAOTOM010004420.1, on the reverse strand, counting down.
ATGGCAGCCAGCGTGGCCCATGTACAGACAACACACACGCTACCAGTACACTGGATGGCAGCCAGCGTGGCCCATGTACAGACAACACGCTACCAGTACACTGGATGGCAGCCAGCGTGGCCCATGTACAGACAACACGCTACCAGTACACTGGATGGCAGCGAGCGTGGCCCATGTACAGACAACACGCTACCAGTACACTGGATGGCAGCGAGCGTGGCCCATGTACAGACAACACGCTACCAGTACACTGGATGGCAGCCAGCGTGGCCCATGTACAGACAACACGCTACCAGTACACTGGATGGCAGCCAGCGTGGCCCATGTACAGACAACACGCTACCAGTACACTGGATGGCAGCCAGCGTGGCCCATGTACAGACAACACGCTACCAGTACACTGGATGGCAGCGAGCGTGGCCCATGTACAGACAACACGCTACCAGTACACTGGATGGCAGCGAGCGTGGCCCATGTACAGACAACACGCTACCAGTACACTGGATGGCAGCCAGCGTGGCCCATGACAGACAACACGCTACCAGTACACTGGATGGCAGCCAGCGTGGCCCATGTACAGACAACACGCTACCAGTACACTGATATGGCAGCGAGCGTGGCCCATGTACAGACAACACGCTACCAGTACACTGGATGGCAGCCAGCGTGGCCCATGTACAGACAACACGCTACCAGTACACTGGATGGCAGCGAGCGTGGCCCATGTACAGACAACACGCTACCAGTACACTGGATGGCAGCGAGCGTGGCCCATGTACAGACAACACGCTACCAGTACACTGGATGGCAGCCAGCGTGGCCCATGTACAGACAACACGCTACCAGTACACTGGATGGCAGCGAGCGTGGCCCATGTACAGACAACACGCTACCAGTACACTGGATGGCAGCGAGCGTGGCCCATGTACAGACAACACGCTACCAGTACACTGGATGGCAGCCAGCGTGGCCCATGTACAGACAACACGCTACCAGTACACTGGATGGCAGCCAGCGTGGCCCATGTACAGACAACACGCTACCAGTACACTGGATGGCAGCGAGCGTGGCCCATGTACAGACAACACGCTACCAGTACACTGGATGGCAGCGAGCGTGGCCCATGTACAGACAACACGCTACCAGTACACTGGTGGAGGGTGGCCAACAGTACACTGGATGGCAGCGAGCGTGGCCCATGTACAGACAACACGCTACCAGTACACTGGATGGCAGCAGCGTGGCCCATGTACAGACAACACGCTACCAGTACACTGGATGGCAGCGAGCGTGGCCCATGTACAGACAACACGCTACCAGTACACTGGATGGCAGCGAGCGTGGCCCATGTACAGACAACACGCTACCAGTACACTGGATGGCAGCCAGCGTGGCCCATGTACAGACAACACGCTACCAGTACACTGGATGGCAGCGAGCGTGGCCCATGTACAGACAACACGCTACCAGTACACTGGATGGCAGCGAGCGTGGCCCATGTACAGACAACACGCTACCAGTACACTGGATGGCAGCCAGCGTGGCCCATGTACAGACAACACGCTACCAGTACACTGGATGGCAGCCAGCGTGGCCCATGTACAGACAACACGCTACCAGTACACTGGATGGCAGCGAGCGTGGCCCATGTACAGACAACACGCTACCAGTACACTGGATGGCAGCCAGCGTGGCCCATGTACAGACAACACGCTACCAGTACACTGGATGGCAGCGAGCGTGGCCCATGTAAGACAACACGCTACCAGTACACTGGATGGCAGCCAGCGTGGCCCATGTACAGACAACACGCTACCAGTACACTGGATGGCAGCGAGCGTGGCCCATGTACAGACAACACGCTACCAGTACACTGGATGGCAGCGAGCGTGGCCCATGTACAGACAACACGCTACCAGTACACTGGATGGCAGCGAGCGTGGCCCATGTACAGACAACACGCTACCAGTACACTGGATGGCAGCCAGCGTGGCCCATGTACAGACAACACGCTACCAGTACACTGGATGGCAGCGAGCGTGGCCCATGTACAGACAACACGCTACCAGTACACTGGATGGCAGCCAGCGTGGCCCATGTACAGACAACACGCTACCAGTACACTGGATGGCAGCGAGCGTGGCCCATGTACAGACAACACGCTACCAGTACACTGGATGGCAGCGAGCGTGGCCCATGTACAGACAACACGCTACCAGTACACTGGATGGCAGCGAGCGTGGCCCATGTACAGACAACACGCTACCAGTACACTGGATGGCAGCGAGCGTGGCCCATGTACAGACAACACGCTACCAGTACACTGGATGGCAGCGAGCGTGGCCCATGTACAGACAACACGCTACCAGTACACTGGATGGCAGCGAGCGTGGCCCATGTACAGACAACACGCTACCAGTACACTGGATGGCAGCGAGCGTGGCCCATGTACAGACAACACGCTACCAGTACACTGGATGGCAGCCAGCGTGGCCCATGTACAGACAACACGCTACCAGTACACTGGATGGCAGCGAGCGTGGCCCATGTACAGACAACACGCTACCAGTACACTGGATGGCAGCGAGCGTGGCCCATGTACAGACAACACGCTACCAGTACACTGGATGGCAGCGAGCGTGGCCCATGTACAGACAACACGCTACCAGTACACTGGATGGCAGCCAGCGTGGCCCATGTACAGACAACACGCTACCAGTACACTGGATGGCAGCGAGCGTGGCCCATGTACAGACAACACGCTACCAGTACACTGGATGGCAGCGAGCGTGGCCCATGTACAGACAACACGCTACCAGTACACTGGATGGCAGCCAGCGTGGCCCATGTACAGACAACACGCTACCAGTACACTGGATGGCAGCGAGCGTGGCCCATGTACAGACAACACGCTACCAGTACACTGGATGGCAGCGAGCGTGGCCCATGTACAGACAACACGCTACCAGTACACTGGATGGCAGCGAGCGTGGCCCATGTACAGACAACACGCTACCAGTACACTGGATGGCAGCGAGCGTGGCCCATGTACAGACAACACGCTACCAGTACACTGGATGGCAGCCAGCGTGGCCCATGTAAAAACACGCTACCAGTACACTGGATGGCAGCGAGCGTGGCCCATGAACAGATAACACGCTACCAGTACACTGGATGGCAGCGAGCGTGGCCCATGTACAGACAACACGCTACCAGTACACTGGATGGCAGCGAGCGTGGCCCATGAACAGACAACACGCTACCAGTACACTGGATGGCAGCGAGCGTGGCCCATGTACAGACAACACGCTACCAGTACACTGGATGGCAGCGAGCGTGGCCCATGTACAGACAACACGCTACCAGTACACTGGATGGCAGCGAGCGTGGCCCATGTACAGACAACACGCTACCAGTACACTGGATGGCAGCCAGCGTGGCCCATGTACAGACAACACGCTACCAGTACACTGGATGGCAGCGAGCGTGGCCCATGTACAGACAACACGCTACCAGTACACTGGATGGCAGCGAGCGTGGCCCATGTACAGACAACACGCTACCAGTACACTGGATGGCAGCCAGCGTGGCCCATGTACAGACAACACGCTACCAGTACACTGGATGGCAGCCAGCGTGGCCCATGTACAGACAACACGCTACCAGTACACTGGATGGCAGCCAGCGTGGCCCATGTACAGACAACACGCTACCAGTACACTGGATGGCAGCGAGCGTGGCCCATGTACAGACAACACGCTACCAGTACACTGGATGGCAGCGAGCGTGGCCCATGTACAGACAACACGCTACCAGTACACTGGATGGCAGCGAGCGTGGCCCATGTACAGACAACACGCTACCAGTACACTGGATGGCAGCCAGCGTGGCCCATGTACAGACAACACGCTACCAGTACACTGGATGGCAGCGAGCGTGGCCCATGTACAGACAACACGCTACCAGTACACTGGATGGCAGCGAGCGTGGCCCATGAACAGACAACACGCTACCAGTACACTGGATGGCAGCGAGCGTGGCCCATGTACAGACAACACGCTACCAGTACACTGGATGGCAGCCAGCGTGGCCCATGAACAGATAACACGCTACCAGTACACTGGATGGCAGCGAGCGTGGCCCATGTACAGACAACACGCTACCAGTACACTGGATGACAGCCAGCGTGGCCCATGCACAGACAACACGCTACCAGTACACTGGATGGCAGCGAGCGTGGCCCATGTACAGACAACACGCTACCAGTACACTGGATGGCAGCCAGCGTGGCCCATGTCAGACAACACGCTACCAGTACACTGGATGGCAGCCAGCGTGGCCCATGTACAGACAACACGCTACCAGTACACTGGATGGCAGCGAGCGTGGCCCATGTACAGACAACACGCTACCAGTACACTGGATGGCAGCGAGCGTGGCCCATGAACAGACAACACGCTACCAGTACACTGGATGGCAGCGAGCGTGGCCCATGAACAGACAACACGCTACCAGTACACTGGATGGCAGCGAGCGTGGCCCATGCACAGACAACACGCTACCAGTACACTGGATGGCAGCGAGCGTGGCCCATGAACAGACAACACGCTACCAGTACACTGGATGGCAGCGAGCGTGGCCCATGTACAGATAACACGCTACCAGTACACTGGATGGCAGCGAGCGTGGCCCATGTACAGACAACACGCTACCAGTACAATGGATGCCATTTGATTGAGTTAGCTACGCTCTGAATTTGGTACTTTGAGCTGATACGAACGGCCAAAAGTTATACTCTAAACATGAGTCTGCCACCCATTCGAAATGGCGCTGTCAGTCATTTCGGTTCCGACTAGTCTGGCGGAATCTTCACACCTTACGTCTCGCTGGACAGCGTGCCCGTGTTTCGCAACTATGCGTGTGAAGCCTCTGGCGAGCCTGGTTGCCGCTGCCAGCCTCGTTCGTATTGCGATTGGCCACACATTTGACACTGGTTGGCGACAGCAAAGTCTATGCGCTCAGTCACTGGGATTTTGCAGCGCGGCGACCATGACCGGGCCATAGTGCACCCGAAACAAACGTATTTACAAATGCATCACGTTACGACGTACGAAGCGCAGGCGGCATCCGGAAGAGCAATAAGCTGGCCAGATGCAATGCTTATTGCAAATGGTATCTCCAGAAGGAAGCAAAACATCACCGTCTTGTGAACGAAGCGATAGTCATTACGAAGTAAGTCAATCGACATAGGACTGGTTTCGTCGTGCCTGCAATAGCGCGTGCCTGAAATAACGTTCTTTCTGTGTGTCCTGGACACCCTAGCGAAATATGGAGCACGGTCAGTAGAGCATCGCACCCAGAGGCGCATCCAGTATTTTCTCAATGGAACCCGACCGAAAAAATGTCTGGAAACAGACCGCTTTCGGCTCGCAGAATATTTCTGGTTTCGCGTGGTGAAAATCTCAACGTGATTTGTTTTATCCCGCGTATTTTTGCTTGCTAATGGAGGAGGGGGGGGGGCTGCCCTTGGCTGCGCCTTTAATCGTACCTCTCACATTTGTGCTTCTCGTCATCATACATTTTTTTTTGTGTGTGTAAACATGGCGTGTTTACAATTATAAGGCGGTAGAGCAGCACCTCGTCCCTGATACACCGTTTGCAGGACGACGCTCAGTAAGAGCGGTTTGATTTGCATCAATTTGCTTCGCTCCGCACTTCTCCATTTGTCTTGCCACCGCTTAAAACTAAATAATACGATGATCGGGCAGTGGTTGACAGCAGGAATCGGCAGCACAAGACAGACTGCCTGTGCCGCATGCCTTGTGTCGCGTCTTTGGGTTTGTTGATGCAAACGTCAGGACGAGATGACAGACATCAATACGCGCTGCAATAAGATGTTAATAAAATAAAATAAACCTGCTTTCCAGCAAGAGATAACGATGCAAGCATCCTTCTATCTCTATGTTTTGCAGACAAAAACATAGCAAAACAACCCGAAAAAGGCCAAGCCGGTACGTGACCAGGAAACGGTGAGCAAAAGAATACGTTGTCATGGGCGTGATCATAGTTGCTGTCTCGCCACAGCTGTCTCCTTATACCGCCTGTCTCGCCACAGCTGTCTCATTATACCGTCTGTCTTGCTACACCGGTCTCCTTATGCCGCCTGTCTCGCTACACCTGACTCCTTATACCGCCTGTCTCTTCACACCTGTCATTATACCGCCTGTCTAACCGTAACTGTCTCCCTATACCGTCCGTCTGGTCACACCTGTCTCCCTATTTCGCCTGTCTCGCCACACCTGTCTCCCTATTTCGCCTGTCTCGCCACACCTGTCTCCTTATACCGCCTGTCTCGCCACAGCTGTCTTCTTATACCGCCTGTCTCGCCACAGCTGTCTCCTTATACCGTCTGTCTCGCCACAGCTGTCTCATTATACCGCCTGTCTCGCTACACCGGTCTCCTTATGCCGCCTGTCTCGCTACACCTGTCTCATTATACCGCCTGTCTCGCTACACCTGACTCCTTATACCGCCTGTCTCTTCACACCTGTCATCATACCGCCTGTCTAACCGCAACTGTCTCCCTATACCGTCCGTCTCGTCACACCTGTCTCCCTATTTCGCCTGTCTCGTCACACCTGTCTCCCTATTTCGCCTGTCTCGCCACACCTGTCTCCCTATTTCACCTGTCTCCTTATACCGCCTGTCTCGCCACAGCTGTCTCATTATACCGCCTGTCTCGCCACACCTGTCTCATTATACCGCCTGTCCCGCCACACCTGACTCCTTATACCGCCTGTCTCGCCACACCTGTCTCCTTATACCGCCTGTCTCGCTACATCGGTCCCATTACGCCGCCTGTCTCGCTACACCTGACTCCTTATACCGCCTGTCTCTTCACACCTGTCATTATACCGCCTGTCTAACCGCAACTGTCTCCCTATACCGTCCGTCTCGTCACACCTGTCTCCCTATGTCGCCTGTCTCGCCACACCTGTCTCCCTATTTCGCCTGTCTCCTCATACCGCCTACCTCGCCAAACCTGTCTCATTATCTCGCCACGGCTGTCTCCCTGCACCGCCTGTCTCCTTATATCGCCGGAGTCAATATACGGAGTCAACACAGATATTTGCCCATGCCCAGTGGGCAGTCCGAGTAGAAGCACAACTAGACGATAACTTCTCCCTGGAATATTTATAATAGCTGCCAGTTCAGTACATGGCCCGCAACGTCTACAAGGTCGTGGCGGAGTGGGCGACTGAGCCGCAGCCCACACGCCCGCTCTGTGGCCGCCAAACATCGTGAACACGATGTCTGACGGCCAGGAATTTTGACATTTTCACCACAGTAAGACCCTTGAAAGCTTTCTCCGATTCATTACATTTTTTATCGAACCTTAAGCTCGGTTCACACTTGGTAATTCTGAGCGTCAATCATTCGTAAAACAGAACGGATATCGAACGTCAAACAGAAGATAGACGTCGTAAAACGAAAGGAAATACACCGGGAATAACACACGCTGTTTCCCCGAATGAAAACGTTCATTTTACGCTTCCCTGCGAATCAATTATGACGCCAATGACACTATTCTGACGCGACTGCCGCCGATTCAAGTTGTGTGGAAATCTTGAATACTGGTACCAATGCAAGCTGAGATATATCGCGCGTTTACATGTGCCAATTCTAATACCAATTCCAATGAATTGGCATTTTCAGGAATGGAAATTATGAATATGTTTTCACCATCATGCATAACTTGGCAGTGCCAAGTTACGTTTGGGGTATCAGGAATTGTCAGGGGTTTTCCATTGCTTACAATAGGCACTTAGAACTCACCGGGCCAATTATTTCCTACATAGCTATGTTCTTCAGAGATACTTGCAAGATTTTGTCAGGGCGGCATGCACAGCCCCAAAATATTGTTTCCCACCTTTGCATCTTGGGTGAAGAAGCATGCTTTTTCAGTGCCAATAAAACACAAACACAACAAAACATTGCATACAATTCCGCCTGTGACTATTTTCCAGGGCTACCTCTTTACCACGTGACCAAAAGAGGTGTGCTAGGAAATGCAATATTCTATCCACAGGCAAATCAATGCTTCCAACCTGGTTATAGACATCCAACAAAACTTCTAACATCTCGCGACCACTCAATCACACCAACAGAACGTTAAACGCCGAATCGGCGTTGAAAAGATAAACTAAATCTATCTTTTGGACGCCAGATAGACGTTCATTACGCGGTCTTGACATACCCCGGTGCACACTGTGCGACGCTCCGATCGCGTTAAACGTTCGTAAAACGCAGTTTTGACGGGCGTCTGAATTACGTTCGATTACCATTTGTTTGACGAAACGGCCTAAAAACGATGAATAAACTCTCGGAAAGCATCAAAAGGCCCTAGTGTGAACCGAGCTTTAGGAAAATCCTGACTACGCCACTGCTTGATGTCGAGACAAATTTATCGCGGTAAATTTGTGGGCATAAATTAAAACTCCTTTAAGCACATCGCGATAAATTGAGAACACTAGTATATATGCACTGAGCACGCGTAACCAGTCAATTACGATACTAGGTAATGACAGCTTCTCAAACTGAACGACAGTAAAACTGGTCGCTTTTAATGACAAGCGCAGGGAGCGGCTTTTCTCGTCAATGTTTTTCAGCATTCCTGAGCCAGTTAACTCAGACAGTGTCACAACGCCTAGCGGTGCTTCCGTGCAGGAATTCAGTGCACAATTCGTGCAAGCTTTCCTGGAAATGTTCACTGTGGTGCGAGTCTGCACCCTCATGTATACAATGCAGTTCAATGCACCTCAGGGTCGCTCATGTGAGCGACCCTTCCTCCGGCGGCTCCAGGAGCAAATATTGGGAGACACCTCTGATTGATTTTTCCGAAAGCTTTGGAACAGGACAGGCATCCGAATGCGTTCATTGTTTTGCCTTTCAGGTGATTATAATGTGTAATTCAACTGTTCATACTACCTTCCTTACCTACGGAAATGCCTATTTGAGCCGAATCATGTCAGAAGCAGATCCAGGGGAAGGAATAATTGCAAAATGGCCGGTTTTCTCAGAGGTTTCATTTACGTTCCCGTTGGAAAGTTTGTAGGGTGGAACAGGACAAATGGCAATAATGCATCACAAGCAGTGGCGAGTCCCAATTTTCCAAATGGCTGATCCAGTAGATAAGGAGAAGCATCCAGGACATAGGTACATAGGCTCAACGTATTTTTCAACAACAGATGATTTCAGAGGAAAAGGCGCCATTCAGTGTCCTAGAGTACACTCCCCATTCCCCGCTACTGGTCTGGTCAAAGAATTGTGTTCCTCCGAGTAAAAATTCGAACTTAGCTCCTCCGAGGAAAATATGGCCCCAAATGAACATGTCTGGACTTGTCCCTGGTCAGGGTCCTTCCTAGTGTGATTTCCTGGTGACGTCTCTGATCAAAAACCTCAGTGAGCATTGATATAATGCAAGAATGACAAAACAATAGGTGTGTGTTGCAGTGTCTGCGAAGAAGTGCTAGCAATGGACGACCAGAAGCGCAGCCGTGAGAGGGAGGAGTCGGCCGCCCGCCCACTGAGCACCGAAAAATATATCAGGTTAAACGATACATTTTTAGATTTTCACTACGCAAACCCCAATGCCGCGCCGAAAATTTCCACCTGAGGACAATTTTCCCATTTAAGAACCCCCACCCCCCCCCCCCCCAACTTATGAAATCCTGGTTATGCCCCTGTGAACAACAGATGATATCCTCCCGTTTTAGTGTCCTGGCTGCGCCGTTGACCGTTCTATACGTACGTGTATAATAGACATCAAATGGTGCGTCGGACCGTTAAGAATGAATTACACCCAACCTCGCACAATGTTTCGCATGTGAAACACGAACACAGCCCCGGATGGTTTTGATTAAAACCATACGTTTGATTAAAACCTCTTTCCCCCACGCGTTGTCTCCAGTCTCCGCCATTACAAAACGTTGGCATTTTGACTCCAAAACATTTACATTAAACCAGTAGAATTCGCTTTAGCTATCTAGTTTTGAAATCGGCCCAGTAGATTCCGAGATCTGGGTGCGGGTGGAATCCCACCCCTCTGCAGTTTCCGGTCTAACAGAGCCCTGCCGTGATAGGGTTAACACAGTCGGAGGGCAGTCGTGGCTGTTGTCCCGGGGGCTTATTTTGGAACCCAAGGACGCCTTCGGTGATGCACTCTGGTGGGCGCTTCTCATCTGAGGATATTTCACGTCTTCATACATGTTCGACGACAGTAGCTTCAGGAACATGAAAGGCAATTTTATCATAGCCGATACACGCGGCCACGTTGATCTACGCTTCCAAAACATGCCTTCGCTGGTGCAGCCGTAACCCGTGCAGTGAGGCTCACATATAAAACTGAAATTACACCTACATCCTGCTGGCCGCATTGCCCCCCACCCCCCACTCGACGGTAGCCGGCCACCATCGCTGCCGGGACACGGCGGCCGCCCTGGGTTACGTCGGTTTCGTCGACTCGGCGGACCCCCCCCCCCCTCCCCTCAAATCGCCGGCTCGGCAGCAGCAGAATGAGCGGCGACAACGCCTCCAGTAGAGGCCGAGGTAGGACCACTGGTATTGGCTAAATCACCTGGTGTGGTGTGTGATGTCACCTATCACACCGTCGCCTCCACAGCTGCCCGACACAATGTTCGCGACTGTGGGGAGTTACTGGAAGGTTTTCGATATATTCGTTGGTAAATATGTGAGCCCTGACCAGCGTTCCGACTGCAGCTGCGGTTGCAGTGGCTATGCTGCAGAGCGCCGACCCGTCAGGGAGACCGCCCCGGGAGAGGTGACAGGCTTGGCGGACGGGAGATCGGGATACCTAATCGCTCAACGCCTACCTTGACCTATTGTGAACATTACCAGAACACATATTTGTTTCAACGGTATTGTGTGCGGGCGAGCCGGGCTCTAGCGGTGCGTAGAGCGGAATATATTAGTCCGTAGAGCCTCGATACGGAGACTTTAGTTAGTTAGTTAGTTATTTGGGCTTTAGTGCGCTTCGACCAGAGTCGATCATTCGCGAAACGGAGACTTTCGAACTGTCCGTAGGATATTTCAGTGTGTCGTTTGGTCGTACTCCCCCCCCCCCTTCACAGTAGGATATTTCAGTATGTCGTTTGGTCGTACTCCCCCCTTCACAGTAGGATATTTCAGTGTGTCGTTTGGTCGTACTCCCCCCTTCACAGTAGGATATTTCAGTGTGTCGTTTGGTCGTACTCCCCCCCCCCCTTCACAGTAGGATATTTCAGTATGTCGTTTGGTCGTACTCCCCCCCTTCACAGTAGGATATTTCAGTGTGTCGTTTGGTCGTACTCCCCCCTTCACAGTAGGATATTTCAGTGTGTCGTTTGGTCGTACTCCCCCCCCTTCACAGTAGGATATTTCAGTGTGTCGTTTGGTCGTACTCCCCCCCTTCACAGTAGGATATTTCAGTGTGTCGTTTGGTCGTACTCCCCCCCTTCACAGTAGGATATTTCATGTGGGGGTGTTTTCCCCCCCCTTCACAGTAGGATATTTCAGTATGTCGTTTGGTCGTACTCCCCCCTTCACAGTAGGATATTTCAGTGTGTCGTTTGGTCGTACTCCCCCCCCTTCACAGTAGGATATTTCAGTGTGTCGTTTGGTCGTACTCCCCCCTTCACAGTAGGATATTTCAGTGTGTCGTTTGGTCGTACTCCCCCCTTCACAGTAGGATATTTCAGTGTGTCGTTTGGTCGTACTCCCCCCTTCACAGTAGGATATTTCAGTGTGTCGTTTGGTCGTACTCCCCCCTTCACAGTAGGATATTTCAGTGTGTCGTTTGGTCGTACTCCCCCCCCCTTCACAGTAGGATATTTCAGTGTGTCGTTTGGTCGTACTCCCCCCCTTCACAGTAGGATATTTCAGTGTGTCGTTTGGTCGTACTCCCCCCTTCACAGTAGGATATTTCAGTGTGTCGTTTGGTCCCCCCCTTCACAGTAGATATTTCAGTACGTTTGGTCGTACCCCCCTTCACAGTAGGATATTTCAGTGTGTCGTTTGGTCGTACTCCCCCCCTTCACAGTAGGATATTTCAGTGTGTCGTTTGGTCGTACCCCCCTTCACAGTAGGATATTTCAGTGTGTCGTTTGGTCGTACTCCCCCCTTCACAGTAGGATATTTCAGTGTGTCGTTTGGTCGTACCCCCCTTCACAGTAGGATATTTCAGTATGTCGTTTGGTCGTACTCCCCCCTTCCATTCACAGTAGGATATTTCAGTGTGTCGTTTGGTCGTACTCCCCCAATTTTTTCTTCTTAATAGGATATTTCTGTGTGTCGTTTGGTCGTACTCCCCCCCCCTTCACAGTAGGATATTTCAGTGTGTCGTTTGGTCGTACTCCCCCCCCTTCACAGTAGGATATTTCAGTGTGTCGTTTGGTCGTACTCCCCCCCTTCACAGTAGGATATTTCAGTGTGTCGTTTGGTCGTACTCCCCCCCTTCACAGTAGGATATTTCAGTGTGTCGTTTGGTCGTACTCCCCCCTCTCACAGTAGGATATTTCAGTGTGTCGTTTGGTCCCCCCTTCAAGAGGATATTTCAGTATCGTTTGGTCCCCCCCCCTTCACAGTAGGATATTTCAGTGTGTCGTTTGGTCGTACTCCCCCCTTCACAGTAGGATATTTCAGTGTGTCGTTTGGTCGTACTCCCCCCTTCACAGTAGGATATTTCAGTATGTCGTTTGGTCGTACTCCCCCCTTCACAGTAGGATATTTCAGTGTGTCGTTTGGTCGTACTCCCCCCCTTCACAGTAGGATATTTCAGTGTGTCGTTTGGTCGTACTCCCCCCCCCTTCACAGTAGGATATTTCAGTGTGTCGTTTGGTCGTACTCCCCCCTTCACAGTAGGATATTTCAGTGTGTCGTTTGGTCGTACTCCCCCCTTCACAGTAGGATATTTCAGTGTGTCGTTTGGTCGTACTCCCCCCTTCACAGTAGGATATTTCAGTGTGTCGTTTGGTCGTACTCCCCCCCCCCCTTCACAGTAGGATATTTCAGTGTGTCGTTTGGTCGTACTCCCCCCCTTCACAGTAGGATATTTCAGTGTGTCGTTTGGTCGTACTCCCCCCCTTCACAGTAGGATATTTCAGTATGTCGTTTGGTCGTACTCCCCCCTTCACAGTAGGATATTTCAGTGTGTCGTTTGGTCGTACTCCCCCCCTTCACAGTAGGATATTTCAGTGTGTCGTTTGGTCGTACTCCCCCCCTTCACAGTAGGATATTTCAGTGTGTCGTTTGGTCGTACTCCCCCCCTTCACAGTAGGATATTTCAGTGTGTCGTTTGGTCGTACTCCCTCCTCCCCCCCCCCTCCCCTTCACACACACTTTTCGCCTTCCGGTCGAAATTTGAAACCCGCTTCATATTGATCCAAACAATTAGCTTCCATCCCAGACGTCGCAAAAATTCACAAGCAACGCACGTGCGGTAACGCCGTCTGTGTCCGCCTTCCCGCCGCTGTATCCGCCGCTGGCACAGCGTCGGCGCGGGCGAGCGCCTGAGGTCGTGACCTTGACCGGTGTCGGTCACTCAGCTGGGCCGCTGGCGGTCCGGGTCTGTGACGAGCTCAGTCGTGTGCTGTGCCAGTGCGAGAGGCCACCACAGCACGCGTCCAAGGAGTGGGAGCATCGCTCAGCACGGCTCGCGACAGGTGTGTTTATTAATTACCTTGACGCAGGGAATGCGCCGACGCATCACTGCGTGGCGGTCAGGAAGGCGACATCAGTGAATTGTAGTAACACTAATTCTCACTTGATCTGGGAAGGTGGTGGAGTGGATCGTCGCACATTTATAACGTGCAAATGAACAAATTCCTTGCCTAAAGAGCCCAGGAATTTATGGTTTGCCAATGCCTGGTGTATGTACTGATGCAGTCAAACAAATAGGCAGTATGCATATATATATATATATATATATATATATATATATATATATATATATATATATATATATATATATATATATATATATATATATATGTATGTATGTTTGCGTGCGAAAACTTATCACGTGATCATGGGCATCCAGAGCACTTTTCCAGAGGGGTATTAAGGTACAACATACATAATTATTCCAAAAGGGGCACGCACGCACGCGCACATGCACGCGCGCATGCACGCACGCACATGCATGCACACACATGCATGCACGCACATGCATGCACACACATGCATGCACACACATATGCACACGCATGCACACATGCACATACATATGCACACATATGCACACATATGCACACACATGCACGCACGTGCACATGCATGCACATGCACATGCATGCACATGCACACACATGCACATGCACACACACATGTACACACACACACGCACTATATATACACCCTGCATATTTGTAAATGCAGATTTTCACGCCACCACAGTAGTCGGAACATTTGTCTCGGGGCTTTTGCGTGCAGGGACAAGTGCACTTTTACAAACACTAACGTTCACAAGTACGAACCATGCAGTGCCTTCATTTGTGTCAACACCTCTGCTTCACCAGTGATGGCACTGTGCATCGGACATATGAACAAGGGAAGTCATATGGTAGCTGTATTGTAAGCGGTCAAATTTAGCATGAAATATCACCGCAAATCACTCGTGGGCCCCACACCCAAAGGCGGAAGCTGCACGAGCTCTCGCTGGTGGCAAGCCGCGTTAAATTCAAACAGTTTTTAGCGGGGAATAGTCTAAGCTACATATTTTATACTGCGCTGGTCAGCTTCTTTGAACATGACTTGCGCTGCAGAGCCACCGCAACGAAGGCATGCATACTAATATATGACCAATTTTAAGCTTTTAGTTTAAAATTGGTGGTCCCTTGTGCATTCCTTGGCGACATAAAATTTCTTTGGTATTTTCTGATGTGAATCGAATGTGTTGGATATTATGTCTTGTGGAAATGGATCGTTCTTGGGATGTACGTAGTGGCCAGATTTGTGTCGATTCACGTGCGCATGCGCGGGGTGCCGATGACGTGGCTGTGAAACATCTAGGATCCACCTCATGTCTACCCAGGTCGAAATCCTTTGAGCTCTCAGGCTCAAGAGAAGGCACCCACCCGTACCCTCAAACGGGACCCTCCCCGATTCACCCTGGATTGACCAAGGCTGAACTACGGTGGCCTTGGGTGTCCTTCAGCTTAAACATTGTCAGGTAATTTTCAACGCCGACTTCGATTGCATAGTCGAAGCAAGGGCGTCGCCACCGGGGGGCAGGGGGGGGCAGTCGCCCCCCCTGCCGTCAAACAAGGGGGGCGCCGCCCCCCCCTGAAATTTGAGGAGGCCCCTATCCGGAAATGCACAGGAAAAAAGTGAGCAATGAGGCCGAAGAAACACGAGAGGAGGACTCCAAAACGTGAGAGGAGGCCCCTAATTTGAAGAATGAGTCACCTAGGAGAGGATAGGAGGCCCCAGAAATCACGAGAGTGCCAACAATTGGCACGGAGGCCCCCAGGAATGCAAAGGATGCCCCCAGGATTGCAAAGAAGGCCCCCAGGATTGCAAAGGAGGCCTCCAGGATTACAAAGGAGGCGCCCAGGATTGAAAAGGAGGCCCCCAGGATTGCAAAGGAGGCCCCCAGGATTGCAAAGGAGGCCCCCAGGTTTGCAAAGGAGGACTCAAGGATTGCGAAGGAGGCCCCCAGGAATGCAAAGGAGGCCCCCAGGATTGCAAAGGAGGCCCCCAGGATTGCAAAGGAGGCCTCCAGGATTACAAAGGAGGCCCACAGGATTGCAAAGGAGGCCCCCAGGATTGCAAAGGAGGCCTCCATGATTACAACGGAGGCCCCCATGATTGAAAAGGAGGCCCACAAGATTGCAAAGGAGGCCCCCAGGATTGCAAAGGAGGCCTCCATGATTACAAAGGAGGCCTCCATGATTACAAAGGAGGCCCCCAGGATTGCAAAGGAGGCCCCCAGGTTTGCAAAGGAGGACTCCAGGATTGCAAAGAAGACCCCCAGAAATGCAAAGGAGGCCCTCACGATTGCAAAGGAGGCCTCCAGGATTGCAAATGAGGCCCTCACGATTGCAAAGGAGGCCTCCAGGATTGCAAAGGAGGCCCCCAGGATTGCAAAGGAGGCCCCCAGGATTGCAAAGGAGGCCCCCAAGATTGCAAAGGAGGCCCCAGGATTACAAAAGAGGCTCCCAGGATTGCAAAGGAGACCACCAGGATTTCACAGGAGGACTCCAGGATTGCAAAGGAGGCCCCCAGGATTGCAAAGGAGGCCCCAGGATTGCAAAGGAGGCCCCAGGATTACAAAGGAGGCCACCAGGATTACAAAGGAGGACTCCAGGATTGCAAAGGAGGCCCCCTGGATAGCAAAGGAGACCCCAGGATTGCAAAGGAGGCCCCCAAGATTGCAAAGGAGGCCTCCAGGATTACAAAGGAGGCCCCCAGGATTACAAAGGAGGCCCCCAGGATGAAAAGGAGGCCCCCATGATTGCAAAGGAGGTCCCAGGATTGCAAAGGAGGCCCCCCGGATTGCAAAGGATGCCCAAGGATTGCTAAGGAGGCCCCCATGATTACAAAGGAGGACTCCATGATTGCAAATGAGGCCCTCAGGATTGCAAAGGAGGCCCCCAGGATTGCAAGGGAGGCCCCAATACGGGAAGGGAGACCTCATAAAATGAGAGAAGGCCCTAAGACGGAAGAGAAACCAGTGGATATGAGATGAGGTTTCGGAGACGTAAAAGCAGTCCCCGAAACTGGTAAGGTTCCACCAAGATAGAAAAGGATAATCCAGAAATGTGGCAGGAAGCACCTAATTCGGAAGAGGACGATATAAGATTGGAAAGAGACCCTATGATGCACGAGGAAGCCCCTAAAATAGGAGAGAATGGCCATTAGATAAGAGGGATGGCTCCCAGGCGAGAAAGAAGGCTTCAAGACGGGCAAGAAGGTCCCCAGGAAATGACAAGTTAACTGAGATAGGAAAGGTTGCCTGTAATTTGGAAGAGGAGCCACCTAAGAGAGAACAGGAGTCCACCAGGAGATAAGAGGCCAACCTTAAAATGGGAAAAGATAGAATCAAAACGGGGAACAGGAGGCCCCGAAGACGTGAGAGGAGGCCCCTAATTTGAAAAAGAAAGCCTCAAAAAGAAAAAAGGAGGCCCCTGCCGGACTCGAGAGGAGTCCCTCGGGATGGAGTAGGAGGTCTCCAGGGCCGAATGAGGCCCCGACGACCGGAAGGAATTCCCAGGAAATGAGAGGAGGACCTTAAAATGGGAGTGGTAGGTAGCAGGTATGGAAGGAGGCGAGGTTTCCAAAATTGAAGATCCCTCAAGACGGGTAAGCTTTGCGAGGACAAAGGAGGAGGCCCACGAGGCGTGGCAGGAGCCCCTAATTTGGCAGAGGATGCCCCTGGAACATGAGAGGAAGTCCCATGCCATGTTAAAGGGGCCCCAGGATGTGGGAGGAGGTCCTCCAAAACGGGAGAGGAGGACCATTGAATATGGAGGAGGGTAGGACGGACGAGAAGACGTCCAAAACCGGTAAAGAAGCTCCAGGAAATGAGACGAGACCCCTAAGCCGCGAGAGGAGGTCTATAATTTTCTAGAAGCATCTGAAATGGCAGGAGTCGTGCCGGGGTACTTGAAAATCACGACGTGGGCCCAAAAAGATCCGGCCGGGGCCCCTGAAAATCCCGCTGAGCCTATGGGTACCAAAAATTCACGACCGGATCATGAAAATCACGCTAGGGGCACGATAAGTCGTACCGTTCCCCAACAGTATCATTTGGACACAAATGAAGCCGGGGCAACGAAAAACAATCCGGACATGGATAATCACTCTTGGGCCCCAACAATGACACCAAAAGCATCCAAAACGTATTGGACACCCACAAAGTGTCGAGGTCGCTTAAACTCGCGCTAGGGATCCAAGCAAATGACGTCGGGACACAAAAGATTACATTGGACTAAAAAAGTCGCGTCGCAGCCTTCGAAAATCTCACTGGGGACCAAAAAAGTCGCGCCTGGACCCCAATGGTTGCTGCTGCCCCAAAAATCAATTATCAACCGGAATGTCACTCTGCGCCCAAAAAAATTGGGTCAAAGTCCCCACAAAACCCGTTGGGCACTGGAAAAAAACGTGTCAGGGCACCGAAAAAAATCACACCTGGAGACCGAAGAATCGTACCAGGACCCAAAAATATCACATAAGGACCTATAGAAAAAATAGAACTCCTTCGGTGGCCGCAGTAACATATCAAAGGGGCAAATGGCCCCTCCCTCCTAAGAGGGATATGCTCCCAAGAATCGAGCCGAGGCCCCCAAAAGTCGCTCTGGGACCACAAAAATTCGCGTCGGTCCACCAGAAATCGCGTAGGGGCTCAAAGTAAATACGTCGGGCCCCAGAAAACTCGCTCCGAGTTACGAAAATCTGCAACAGGAACCGCCAAGATCGCGTTGGGGTCACAGCTAAGTACAACGCGCCCCGCAAACTCGAACCGGTCCCACCAAATTTCGCGCTCGGACCCACAATTCGGTAGTACCAAAAATTTCGCGTTCGGACCCATCGGTAGTACCGAAAATTTGGTCTGGGCATAAAAAATTAACGTCGGGCTGCCAACAATTGGCGTCTATGGCCCCACATAGGCACCGTGTGACCCCCAAAGTCCCATCGGTATCCGAAAAATAAAGCCGGCGCCCTCCAAAATCAGGAGGGATTGCAAAAAAGTCCGGGTCAGGACAATGGTTCTGGAGCACCGAACATGTCATCAGATGCCTTGACAAATCGCGTACGGCATCGAAAAACATACCGGAGCTCGAAGAAAATCGAGGTGAGATACAAAAACATGGCACCAGGGACTCGAAAAATCAGGGCGGGATTCGGAAGTTAAAGAAAATTCAGAAGAGATCCACAAAAATCGCATTGAGCCCAGATAACTGGCGTTGGGTCCCGGAACCACGCGCCTGGGCGCGATAAGTCGCGCTGGAACCCAGAAAAAACGCACCGAAGCCTCAAAAACGTACTGGGGCCCCACAAATGTGCGTCAGAAGCCCCAAATAAACACAGCGGGACCCTAAGAGCACAACTGGGACCGAAAATGCGACTGGCCCTTTAAAGCGCAGTCTCGTAAAAAGCGGCAGGGTCCGAAAACATGCGTTGTAGCCATAACTACATATATATACCGGGAACACTACAAAAAACAAAAAACAAAAACACAGGAAGCTCTCAAGGCACATAGGGGCCATATGACCGCACAAGGGCCTGAAAAGAGGCTGGGGCCTCAAAAAGCAACATGATCCCAAAACGAACAAAAATACCGGGCACTAAGTAAACACATCGAGATCTTTGAAAGCGCCCCGACAACTAAAAAAAAATATTATGTGCGCAAAAAAGCAACAAAACCCTAAAACGAGCAGGGGTTTCGAAAATGCGTTGGACCTCAACAAAAATGAATTGGAGCCTTAAGACACATCCGTAGACGAAGAAATACGAAACGGGTCCAAAGAAGTACACTCAGGCAGGGCTTCGGTTCGGTAGCCAACCTGGAAGCATGTTTAATCAAAGATATGAGGTGCATCAAAGCTCAACGGGTATCCGCATTTCTTCACCATAAAATATGGTAAGAAGGGAACTAATGATCGAATTTAATTTATAGAATTTTCGCAGCGAACGCCCATACGAGGCATTTTATCACGTCAGATATGGCGCAAGTCTATCATGTGGCAGCAATTAACAAAGCGTAGGAGGCCCAGCAGAATCCGTAGCATCGCACGAAGTGTGGCGAATGCGCCGAATGCGCAAGATGGGTGTGCACGTGCACTAACGTTGGCGTCGTGGCGACCGGGCACTATGAACTGGAATGTCTGAAATTGGAAAATTTTACATTTTAAAGTGATTTGTGCAGGTGTAATTTCAGCAGTGCGAGGTGACTTGTCAAGGAATGCCAAAAGAATACATTTGAACAGGTTGTGGGAGCTAGGGTTGAAATCCGACGAATCAGAAACGATAGTGGTAGATTAGGCCCCTCAACAGGATAATTCAGTTGTTCACTAATTATTTTATTTAAAATGTTCCCCTTTGACAAGATAGTGGTCGAAATCGGAAGACTATATTCAGTAGTTGGACCCCCTCCAAATACGTTTGCCCCCTCCCCTTCACGCAAATATGAGTCCGTCACTCGTCTCCCAATAAATTTCAGAACTTACGCCCATGGAGGAAAGCCAACATTGCGGGGGTAAATTCCCCCTCACAAGCATACAAAACAACACCGATGCCCCATATTAAATGGGAGGAATGATGTTTTAAAATGTATTTTCTTCCTACAAAGTTGTCTTCTGTGATTACAGCCTGCATGATTAGAGCTTCCCAGCTTCAGTACCTTCTCAATGACATAATTTACAAAACGGTACAGCACAGCGATAACCATAGGCGTGACGGCGTGGAATTAGAAAGTTTTGCATTATTTATGCATTGTCATTGTTACATTGTTGCATTGCCATTAATGCATGGTTGTTCAATGCTTGTTCTTGCCGTGAATTTATTCGCGGAGTATTTATTAGTTTAGCTTCTGTGCCAAGTGCCTTGCAGCCAGCACCAAATGTTATGAACAAAAATGAATAAATCCCTAAGATGACGATCAGAAAACCAATTCAATCCACTTCTCGCTGTCACCTTCGTGAAATTGTTGTCCTGGGACTGAGAAATGATCGTTTAAGTTTGTTTATGAGATCAAGCTGGTGGGAATGACTAACAGTAGTGATGAACCTAGCTATATTCAGTTAAACTTGGTGAACAAAGAAGTGGGTTGATCATTGGGAGATATCTTTAAGATATGCTCAGCACGAGCCCCACCAGCTCGCTACAATCTAGAGGCCGGCGGGAAGATTCTTCTCGTCGATAAAGCATAAAGATATTGGTTTGTTTTGGCACTGACGTATTTATCTACACTTGCTTATTTATACCCTGGTATGGCTCGGTTCTCAGCGAAAAAAAAGATTCTTGCTATTGCGCTTTGCGTAAATTATACACCATGCCAAGAACAAACAAGACATCAATATGAAATCATGTTCCCATTCTGGAACCATACTAAGAGCCTAAAAAGCAAGAGGAGGCCCTAACACAGTGGAGGCCCCTTTTCGGGGAGCAGGAGGCCCCCTATCAACACTGCCCCCCCCTGGAAGAATTTCGTGGCGACGCCACTGCGTCGAAGGATACCAATAAGCCCGAGTTTAAGAAAATGTCTCCAAAGGTTACCCGAGGTTATCCGACCTAGACCTAGGCCTAGGCGAAATATGTTACGGAATCATGCCTTTTAAAATATCGTCAAAGTTCTTTAAGCTAAATTTTGAGCCTATAGCATACTCATACGTGCATGTTTTTTTATTTGGAAGGTATCCATTATACGAATACATATATTAATGATAATGACGACAATATATAATTTCAATAAATTATATTATACTACTTTATATATACTTTATTATATACTTTATACTTTATTATATACTTTATACTTTATTATATACTTTATACTTGAGATATTATATTATGATTGTATAACAGACCACATCATAGGCTTGTTATGTCTGTATATCAGCTATGCATTTGGTAGCGCCGGAATTGTGTTAAGAGATGTTTGCATATCCCACTCTGTATTGGGGAGCATAAGCATAATACATACACGCGATTTTTAAGGAAGTGAGGCACCGCGACTTCATCAAGACATGAAGAAGCACGTCGAAAATTCTTGGGGTGGGGGGGGAATGCCTTTAAGTGTTCAGAATGTGGTACATTACACCCTATTTCGCCAATAATTTATCACTGTCGCCACAAGTGATGTGATGCTTAATTTGCGGTCAGTAACGACCGTAGTACTCATCAGGTATTACATATGACGATGCTCCAGTGGGAAGTATCAGCTGGTTGCGAATGTTTGTAGCAAAAAATATCGCAGCCTCTGAGGATCGAACCCACGATCAAAAGGCGAAAATTCGGGTATTGTCTGTATTTGTCCTCAAAACACCGCCTGCATTTGATAGCTGACTGCGTGACATGAATTCAATTGTAAAGAGGAAATAATTGTGTCCATTTCGATGCGCGATTTGGTGGGGTCGCTACCATGCTAAGGTCAGAATATCCCGGAAAGTGTGGCCCCTCCAAGAACGCTCGAGTGCACCCCGTCCCCAAGACTTATTGAGCCGAAGACTGAGCAGAAAAGACGCCATTCCAGGGACACGAGTGCACTTGCGTCGGCATGCCTCCGATTCGTGGCGTCCGTCCGGACCAGTGCCTCGCCCCTCCGCCCGATCAAAGTTCCTGGATCCGCCCCTTGGTCAGTGTATGGTATTAACATCTTATTTTTCGGAATAAGGTGATATGCATGGCTATGCATGACAGGATAGGACAGCATGCATGCCGACTGCTTTTTTGGAAGACAGGACAACAGTCACAGGACAACGTGAATGTTATGATTGCTAAAGGAGAAGGTAGCATGCATGATGTTGGTATATGTCGCAGGAATGGCATTATGCATAGTATTTGTACATGACGCAGGAGTGACAGTATGCATCGCAGTGTTATATGTCGCAGGAATAACAGTGTGCACAATACTGTATCCTGCAGGCAGGTGCGTGCTGGAGGCGGCGGCCGTGCCGAGTGCGGCTCGCCTGACCACCCACGCGGCCATGGTGACACGGCCTAACCCCGACAGCCCTGGCAGGCGCTACCGACACGCCGGCTCGCACAACACGTCACGGGCGTCACGGGCCCCACAAGTGTCGCAGCCGTCACGGGCCCCACAAGTGTCGCAGCCGTCACGGACCCCACAAGTGTCGCAGGCGTCACGGATGTCACATGAGTCACGATCGTCACGGGTGGGCGGAACGTCGCATCGATCCAGGTCGCCGCATTCTGCGCCAGCGCCCGCATCGTCGCGATCGACGCAGGCGCCCTCCGGCCGGACGCCGCAGCGGCCGAGACCGCCGCACTCGCACGACACGTCGCCGGCGTCCAGACCGGCAAACTCGGCCAGGTCCACACCGCTGGTGCCGGCTATAGAGCCTCCCTGGTACCGAGCACGCCCGCCGCCGCCATCGTCGCGGCGTGCGCAGGTGTCGTACCATTCGCGCGTGTGGCAGCGTGCGCACCAGCTGGCGCGGCTGCGGCCGCCGAGGCCGGCCGCGTCGCGGGCGGCGCCGCTGACGGCCGCCGACTTCCCGCTGATGTCGGCCGACGCGGACCGGCTCGGCCTGGTGTCGGTGTCCGGCGGCGTGTTGGTCCACGTGCCGTCCCCGCGTGCCGCCGGGTCCCGTGGCACCGCACCCCTGACACCAGCACCAGCACCAGCACCAGCACCAGCACCACCACCCGGCGGCGGCGGCGGCGTGTCCGCAGCTCCGGCCGGCCGCACGGACACGTCAGCACGGGACGGCCGCTGCGCCTGTCAGGCTGGCCGACCTCCGACCGGCGCCGGCTCGTCCTCTCGGTGCACGTGCGGCGGCTCCCGGCCGGCGCGCCCACTCGTGACGCCCACAGCTCGCCTGCACGGCTGGTCGGAGGCCGCCGGGTTGGGCGCGGCCGCCGCCCACCTGGGCCTGCCGCCGCCCTCCATGGACGCACTGTTCCGCGTGCCACTGCCGGCCGACGCCTCGGGCCGCAGTCCCGGCTTCGTGCTGATGCCCACCTGGCCGATCGGATGCGGCCCGTTCCGGCCGGCCCGCGGCTCTCTGCCGGCCGCCACCGAGCCCGCCTCGGCCGCCGACGAGGTCATGGCCGCCAACGTGCACGCGCTGTTCGCCAGAGTTGCCCGGCTGGCCGCTCGCGCCGCGGCCCCAGCTGGCACCGCAGTACAAACAAATACCGGCACTGAGACTCCCGCCTCCACTTCAGCTCAGACTTCAGCTCAAACTTCAGCTCAGGCTTCAGCTCAGACTTCAGCTCAGGCTTCAGCTCAAGCTTCAACTCGGAATTCAACTCGGAATTCAACTCGGAATTCAACTCGGGCTTCACCTGATACTTCACCCGAGACTACAGCTCAGACTACAGCTCAGACTTCAGCTCAGACTTCAGCTCAGACTTCAGCTCAGACTTCAGCTCAGACTTCAGCTCAAACTTCAGCTCAAACTTCCACTCAAGCTTCAGCTCAGACTTCAGCTCAAGCTTCAACCCAGGCTTCAACCCAGGCTTCAACCCAGGCTTCAATCCGAGCTTCAATCAGAGCTTCAATCCGAGCTTCAATCCAGGCTTCAGATCGGACTTCAGCGCCGCCTGCGTCTGGCTCTTCGGCAGCGGCTGTGGCGCCGACTGCGAGCGGTCGTCACGCGGGCACGCCGCGGCCGGCGTCTGCCGTGTCGCGGCGGCGATGGCGCGACCAGCACTCTGAGCAGCCGAGCAGCCCGACCCTGTCCGACGCCACACCCCAGCACGGACACGCGTTCAGCCGACCCGCCCGGCCCACCGCAACCAGGTGGCCCGAACGCCGAACGGTCGGGGACACGAACGGCCGTGTAGACGGGACGACGGGTCTGTCGGAGGAAGACACCTCGGCCGGGGCCGGAGCTATCACCGACAATAGTGTCGGCATTGTGCGGGGAGTTCGCACTGGATCGTCTCCGGCTTCTGCGAAGGAGAGACGCGTCCGGCGGCAGTTCGCCTCCCAGTCGGCAAGCGGACCAACTGACGGAGCCCGTGCCGACACGGATGCCGCCTATTGCGAGGCCACCGCCGCAGCTCCCACCGCACTTGGCTCTATGGCCAACGGCACAAGTGACCTCGCCGGTCAGGTCACTACGCGGCTGCAGTCTCACACCTGCAACGGTCTGACCGACATCGACCGAGTCGGCGCACGATCTCGACCCCTCTACGTGATACCCAAGTGCTTCCAGGCCACCTGCAGAGGGTCTGCTCTCCACACCCCGCTGTTGCAGAGCAGACTCGCCAACGAAGAGGACCTCATGCCCAGAGTGATCATACGAGACGAGGAGGAGGCCACGGAGCTCCGCCAGCGGGCTGGGGCGGACGGAGGGAGGACGGAGGGAGGACTGGGAGCAGTGGGCGCGGTGCGAACCGCGAAGGTCCGACGTGCTGTACCGACGGCAGCCACTTGCAGAACTGGACGGGCACCGAGCACCGGCAGACCGCGCGAGCAACCGCCTCAACCCCCGCCTCAGCCGCAGGTCGAGCCCGACATCACGCAGACGCCGATCACGATGGAGCTGGCGTCTGGCGTGGTGCGCGCCCTGATGAGCGAGAGCAGCGGCGGCTTCCTGGAGCGCTTCTACCTCTTCCACTACATCACCGCCTACAAAGGCCGCTTCAGGAGCCTGCTGCCGCCGCCCGGACCGGCCCGTCTGCCGCTGAACCTGTCCGCCAGCCTGCCGCTGGACCTGTCCACCCTCGGCTGCCACCAGTCGGGTCATCAGACCCCGGCGCCGACCGGCGACCGGCCGTGCGAGCGGCACGCTCAGCAGACGGACGGCACCTCGATGCCCTCCATTCAGAGTGAGGCTGCCACGGCGAATGGGACGATTGGGACTCGTGGAGCAGGCACGTGCACAGGTGCGGAGGCGACTGCAGATGCAGAGGTGGCTACAGGTGGAAAGGCCGCTGAAGGTGCAGAGGTAGCTACGAGTGGGGAGGTGGGCACAGGTGGGGAGGTGGCTACAGCCGAAAAGACAGCTACGGGCGGAACGCCGGCTACTGACAAAGCGACCGCAAATGAAGAGGTGGCAGAAAATAGAAAAGCGGCTACAAGTGGACATGTGGCTACAGGTGGACATGTGGCTACAGGTGAGCATGTGGCTACAGGTGAACATGTGGCTACAGGTGAGCATGTGGCTACAGGTGAACATGTGGCTACAGGTGAACATGTGGATACAGATGAACATGTGGATGCAGGTGAACATGTGGATGCAGGTGAACATGTGGATGCAGGTGAACATGTGGATGCAGGTGAACATGTGGATATAGGTGAACATATGGATACAGGTGAACAGGTAGCCGCCACCGTGCACGTGGGTACAGATGGGCAAGTGGATGCAGGTGGACATGCAATTATAAGCAAAGAGGTGGCTACAGATGAAAAGGCGGCTACAGGTGGAAATGACGCCACAGATGGCGAGACGATTCCGCCATTTCTGGCAGACGTGGCGGCCTCGTTTGTTTCCGGAGACGCACTTGCCATCGGTGCAACCGAGTACACGAACGGAGGCGCGACACGAGACACACCGGCCAACGGAGCACGGCCAGCTGAAGGAGGCGCGGCACGAGACACACCTGCCAACGGAGCACGGCCAGCTGAAGTAGGCGCGACACGAGACACACCGGCCAACGGAGCACGGCCAGCTGAAGGAGGCGCGGCACGAGACACACCGGCCAACGGAGCACGGCCAGCTGAAGTAGGCGCGACACGAGACACACCGGCCAACGGAGCACGGCCAGCTGTAGGAGGCGCGACACGAGACACACCGGCCAACGGAACACGGCCAGCTGTAGGAGGCGCGACACGAGCCACACCGGCCAACGGAGCACGGCCAGCTGAAGGAGGCGCGGCACGAGACACACCGACCAACGGAGCACGGCCAGCTGAGGGAGGCGCGGCACGAGACACACCGACCAACGGAGCACGGCCAGCTGAGGGAGGCGCGACACGAGACACACCGGCCAACGGAGCACGGCCAGCTGTAGGAGGCGCGGCACGAGACACACCGACCAACGGAGCACGGCCAGCTGAGGGAGGCGCGGCACGAGACACACCGGCCAACGGAGCACGGCCAGCTGAAGTAGGCGCGACACGAGACACACCGACCAACGGAGCACGGCCAGCTGAAGTAGGCGCGGCACGAGACACACCGACCAACGGAGCACGGCCAGCTGAAGTAGGCGCGACACGAGACACACCGGCCAACGGAGCACGGCCAGCTGAGGGAGGCGCGGCACGAGACACACCGGCCAACGGAGCACGGCCAGCTGAGGGAGGCGCGGCACGAGACACACCGACCAACGGAGCACGGCCAGCTGAAGGAGGCGCGGCACGAGACACACCGACCAACGGAGCACGGCCAGCTGAGGGAGGCGCGGCACGAGACACACCGACCAACGGAGCACGGCCAGCTGTAGGAGGCGCGACACGAGACACACCGGCCAACGGAGCACGGCCAGCTGAAGGAGGCGCGGCACGAGACACACCGGCCAACGGAGCACGGCCAGCTGAAGGAGGCGCGACACGAGACACACCGACCAACGGAGCACGGCCAGCTGAAGTAGGCGCGACACGAGACACACCGGCCAACGGAGCACGGCCAGCTGAAGGAGGCGCGACACGAGACACACCGACCAACGGAGCACGGCCAGCTGAAGGAGGCGCGGCACGAGACACACCGGCCAACGGAGCACGGCCAGCTGAAGTAGGCGCGACACGAGACACACCGGCCAACGGAGCACGGCCAGCTGAAGGAGGCGCGGCACGAGACACACCGACCAACGGAGCACGGCCAGCTGTAGGAGAGGCGACCCTGGGAGGTTTGGGAAACGGACCTGGTGTTCACACAGAGGAACAGGTGGCCTGCGGGACACAGCCAGTGGCCGGGGCAGCCGGGAGTTCCGCAGGCTCCGCGACGCACAGTGACGCCTTGTCGTCACGGCCGATCACCGTACAGCAGACCGCCGAGCGGCCTCCAGCGCGCAGCTCGGCCACAGCCCCGGAGCTGCAGCTCTCCTGTTGGTGCATGGCGCCGCGATCCATGGCCAACAAGCACTACGTGGAGGACGAGAGTGACGACCACGACGACACGTGCGAGGCGTACAACGCCTACCTGCGCCGCCACCCAGAGCAGCGTCGTGCGCGGCCCGCCGCCAGTCCGCAGCTCCCCGCCTGCCGGTCGCCGGCAGTTGAGCACCTCGTAGCGGCGGCACCGCAGACTGAGACTCGAGACGTGCCAGACGAAGAGGCTGACGACCACGAGTACTCGGATTCGAGCAGCGAGTGTACTCTCAGCACCTCCAGCTCGTCGCCGAGCCGGGACAGCGTGGCTGACTCGCGGCGGACCGGCCGACCAGACCCGCTCCACCCGAGTGGCACGCGCCAGGCTCAGCTGGCCACGTCCGACGGCGGTCCAGCGGCCCAGCGAGCCTCTCGTGGTTCTGCCGAGCCGCAGACGGTGGCGCCACCACACCCGCCGCGGCAGGTGGCGCCACCACATCCGCCGCAGACGGGGGCGCCACCGAGCCAGCCGCAGCTTGTCCGTACCATCACCACGCCGAACCTGCTGCAGGCGCCTGCCGGCGGCCACAGGTGTCCCAGATACCTCTTCAACTACCCGCACGGCCCGCCGCCCGGCACCACCATATCCACCCCTGACGGTGAGCGGCGTCTGTCGTCGGCATCTGACCAGTTCACCAGTGCATTTATGACATTCGACGTTCGGAAAAAGGCGCTATTAATATACTGGTACAGAATGTTTAACACAGTTAGTAGGCTGGTAAGCTGGCCATAAACGGTTGCTATTGCCTTTTATCAATGTCGAACATCATTGGTTGGGCCGGTAGTCCCGCGGAGGCTTAGCGTTTCAATTGCAAGTTTTCAGGCATGATTGTTATTGTTTTCAATCGAGTTTGCATACATTTCATCAGTGTCAGTACAACAAAAACAGCGGCAAATTAAATAATACAGTGAATAGGAAAGCGTGCAGTAATGTTGGCCTTTTGTTTTGTAAGCGATGATCTTCATGCAGTGCACTCTGGTCTAGATATTTCATTTCAATAACGTTCGCAGCGCTGCCATTCGATGCGATCACGGCGAACAAATCGCGCACGGTTTCGCCTCGTAATCACCTCAATCCAAGCAGATGGATGGACGGACGTGCCTGCTCGCCGGCCGGCGGGCGCGATGTCTGACACACCTGTGGCCGCCAGGGTTCAGTCTGACGTTCGGCCCGCGACAGCCGGTCGTGCCGGCCGAGCAGAGCCGCTACGTGAACGTGCGGGCCGGCGGCCGCTTCCAGGCGCCGGCCGTGCGCGGCTGGCCGCCGCCGCCGCCGCCGCGCGACGACCCGTACGTGATGCGGCGCACGCGGCTCTTCTGGCACTCGGTGCAGTCGCTGCCGGAGCAGGCGCTGCCGGCGCACCTGTTCGGCGCCACCACAGCCGAGCTGCGGCTGACGCTGCTGCGGCTGCACCAGCTGCTGCTGCGCGCCACCCGGCGGCCGCCGCCGGCGCCCGTGTCGGCCGTCGGCGCCTTCCGCCGCTTCTACATGGAGCAGCTGCACCGCGGCGTGTGGCCGGCCGGCGGCGCGTGGCCCACCGCGGGAGGGTCGGCGCCGCGCCGGCCGCCGCCGCTGCCGGCGCCGCTCGACCTCCGGCTGCCGCGGCGTCCGCGGCAACAGCAGCTGCCCGAGCTGCCCGAGCTGCCCGACGACATCGAATTTCCCGAGATGTTGGCGAGGTTTTACCAGCATGCGCGCGCCGAGTTGGGCGAGCGTGGTGACGAGGACGGGGGCCGGGCCGGGGGCGACGACACCTCACAGCCGAGTGAGCTGCACCAGCGGGAAGCAGAGCAAGCAGCAGATGACTCGTTCGACGAACTCTTCCCGGGAGACCAGGACAAGCCCTTCGATCTTTGCGTCCGGCGAAGGAAGCGACGCTAGCGGTCGATGGATGAACTTCGAGTGCGGATGCCGGCCGCTGGTGAGGAGCGTGTTGCAGCCTGACCCGACTTTGACCGGGGCTGACGCCTGGATCTCATCTCCCGCCTCGGGCTGCGCCTCAGTCGCACCACCATCTCTAATATTCGCATTGATCGCTCTTGCGATTTTCTCGAGTGCCCTTAATTATGAATTTGTGCCAAGATCCACAGCAACTCATCGTTTTGATGAGCACCGTTGCCAGAAAAACCTGACTTCACATAGCATTAGCTTCCCACGTCATACTTCCGTTATTAGTCAGCTGCCTGGTAATCTAGCCCATCTTCATTTTGCCACACAGCGATCAGCGGGACACGTCCATGTCATGTTCTGGGCTTTGAGTCGCACGACAATATTGGAGAACTGGATGACAAATACACGATGAGGGTTTTCGATTGATATTCTGCACATGAGATCGATCAGTTCGCTAACTAGTCGCACGGGTCTATCTCCGGTCGCTGAGCGAATTTCCTCAACGGTGGCATGGTGGCCTCAGGGCAGAGTGGTAGCAGGACAAAGGCAGGACAAAGTGTAGCGCGCGGCGGGGCCCACTTTCCATTCGGAGCAGAACTTAGGATTTTCGCGAGCGCAGGAAGCATGACCGTAGAAACTAAAACTGAGGGAGATTCCTATTGTACATAGTTAGTTATTTGGGAGTTAGGGCGCTTCGACCAGAATTGATCATTCGCGCCCACCGTTCGCGCCCATCATTCGCGTACATCGAGAAGGCGCGCAGTTTCTCTCGGATCTCTGAAATGGTGACGTTTTCGAATAGCATCCGAAGAACCTGCATGCGCATGCAACAACGCATACAAATGAAACATCCATAGAAATGCCTATTTTAAATGATTAGCAAAACAATCGTGGATCCGGCCACGGAGCCATGATGTATAAGCAAGTCTGTTCTGCTGCTCGAGTATTATCAACTGCAGATAAGCGATAATTAGAACAGGGTATTGGGCGAAGGGTGAAGGCATGCAGTTGGTCGATTTCGTGGAGGTTTCGTTTTTTTGGGCAACACCGATACAGGCAGTGTGATATTCGCCCTGGTAGGCGGCATGGTACGTGGTCCGAGTACAAGACTAGGCCACCGGCGCGGCGGTCCGAGTACAAGACTAGGCCACCGGCGCGGCGGTCCGAGTACAAGACTAGGCCACCGGCGCGGCGGTCCGAGTACAAGACGAGGCCACCAGCGCGGCGGTCCGGTACAAGACTAGGCCACCGGCGCGGCGGTCCGAGTACAAGACTAGGCCACCGGCGCGGCGGTCCGAGTACAAGACGAGGCCACCGGCGCGGCGGTCCGAGTACAAGACGAGGCCACCAGCGCGGCGGTCCGAGTACAAGACTAGGCCACCGGCGCGGCGGTCCGAGTACAAGACGAGGCCACCGGCGCGGCGGTCCGAGTACAAGACGAGGCCACCAGCGCGGCGGTCCGAGTACAAGACTAGGCCACCGGTGCGGCGGTCCGATTCTATTAACGTTGGTCTGATGCATGCATTGCTCTCCATTCTGTACATTTTAATGGCTGCCATAACGAGCAGACGCCGCGACCTAAGCAAACATTGGCGACAATCCACGTCCGCGCCTCACTATAGTCTAACACAAGACCATGACACCTACAAACATGATTCCGTTTTGCCTCTTATTTAGCGTGTGACTTGTTCACATCCAATGACAGCAGTCCACAGCTTCCAACCGAGCTCCTTTTACCCATTTCAAACATCCGCGACAATCATGACAAAACTCTTGCATCAAAGCTTGCATATCACTGTCGGCGTGTTTGCAGCGTGTGACGTCATGCGTGACGACATAGCTAGTGCGACATAGGTAAAATGTCCTGTCACGTAGTGCCGGGAGAACAAAGCAGCCATGCCAACTGGCCATGGAATGTTCCAAATCGTCGGCTAGTTACTGGGACCTTGGGAGGGCTACATTTTCACTCAGTCCCTTCCCAGGCATCATCGTTGGTGAACTAGATCAGGCGGTGTCAATCTACCAAAGGGCTCCCATCCTGACAGCAACAGAGGTCATTCGCTGCGAAATTGGTCACCGCCACTATTGACGTGAGAACAGCATCCCCGAGTTTTAATGCCGGCCAGATTTCAACAGTTCGTCGCGACTTCGGAAAGCGATATTTTAAACCTTATCGGCTGTTTTAGACATCGCTTCTGCTATGATGCGGGAGACGAGCACAGTCCAGACTTCATCCCTCACGCCTACGCCCGCTTCCCGAGCAACACAACACGGCTGCGAATCCACGGAGACCGCCGGATCGGACGGAAACGCCACTACTGAGCACACCACCTGTCCGGCGAGCTCTCACAGGCAGCACCATGCGTGGCTGGAGGAGCGCACATGATAGGCACGTGGATACCTAATAACCGTACCATAGTCCCACGCTTTGATCGAAGCGCCCTTAAACTCAAATAACTAACTAACTAACATACCATATTCCGCCAGCACATGCTGAGACTGGGACCGCATTCGCACAGGCTGTATAAAACACTGATTAGGCGATCAGCGGTGAAGGCCAGTCATAGGCATGATAGCGAGAATATGCTTTGGAATAGCAAGGCAATGATCCAAGCATGACAAACTCAAATCATTGCCAAAGCTATCAATAGTGGAGAGAGAAGTTTCACCTTTGTCCTATGCAGTATACCTAAACTATGGAGCACTGTGATATGCAGCTTGAAGAAAGTTGTATTTAAGTCTATGCAATTTTTCGGATGTTATTCACCATTGTTCATGACCTAACTTTTTATATTGGGCATAATGCACCATATTGTGTGAGCATAATACACTTAAAACAAAATAAATAAATAAATAAAGCATAACAAAGGAAGTGATTCTGCCAGATGCCTGCATTTTATGGATAGCTACTTCGTAACTACTGATCGACACTTTGGGGAGACGGGACGCACCGAGAAGCGTTGTTATAAGTAAACTTAGCCTCACACGAAGTACTTACTTTAGCCATAATCTTCGATTATAGCCCTCATAGGCAAATATGCACCACAAATGTCATGAAAACGCAAAAGTTCAAACATTCCTGTGATGCGCTTTGCTGCATCACTAAAGTTAAGTAAACGATGAAAGTTTCATTAAAATGTCTTCATTCGTTAAAGTGTGACGACTGGTTGAACTTTTTGGAGGTAACCTTACTTGACCTTGACTAACTCGTTGACCGTTAATAACCTGGCCTCACAATTTTGCCACATGTCAAATTGATGCGGGAAAAGGTGTGCCAAATTTCGGTGCATTTCCGCGTGTTGTTTTTTATTATTCACTATTTTTTATCCACGTTTTTTGTTCACTGTTTTTTTAAATTATTATTCACTATCCGCGGAAGGCCTTGGGGAAGCAAAGAAACAACCCCCTCCGTGACGGCGCGGGTTAATCGCTCAAAAATAGTTCTTTAAAATATTTTGTTCTAACTTCAAGGAGGTAATTTCAAATGTCACTGCTGTATCTTATCATGCTCTTGGCAGCCGCACTGAAACACATCACACATATCGGCCTTATTTTGAGTCAAGGTTCACTGGAAGAGCTTCCTACTAACTTCTAATACAAACTTCCAATGGTACGTCTCGTTCCTTGGAAGGTCCTCCCAAGGAACGAGGCATACCATTGGAAAGCTGAGCGTGTGCTGCTTATGAATGTATGATATTTGCGCTCAACTTCGATCCCTTTTTCCGAAATATTCGACTTCTACGATAGTACCACACCTGGTTGAATTCCTTTTCTGTCTAGTACAAATTATATCAGTCCAGGATGCCATCATGACTGATGGGATGGGATGGGATTGAATGCCTATTGACTGCTGCTCAGATGTCCCTACCCTGCATAGGACTGATCTTACAACAAGATCAGGATACCTCTACACTTGCTGGATTGCTGTTCTCTTTCGAGGTATCCCAAGAACTGCTGGAGTGCCCCTAAAGCTGCTAAGGTGCCCCTACAACAACTCGGACACCCTCTCTGCAGACTGCACGGGTGGCCTACAATGGCTGCGGTGCCCCTCTGCGGTGTTGGGCGACCCTGCAAAGTTACGGGTGCCCCTCTGCAGACTACAGGTGTGCCCATGCAATGGCTTGGGTGCTTCTCTTTGCAGTGTAGCGATCATTTAGACTGCACGAGTACCCCTGCAGTGACTGTGGCTCTTTGCAGTCTACAGACGTGGCCCTACAACGGCTGTGGTAGCCCTCCCTGCAGACTACAGGGGTGCCCCAACAACAGCTGATGTGCTCCTAAAATCGTTCCGACTAGGCCAGTGCCTCCATACCGCCACCCCTGGCTGCGCCACTGTGTTCAGGTGTCGCATGCGCAGCTCAGCGTCTCGGCTTTCGGAGACAAGTCACTGTTGGTGGCTTGAGGTCATTGCGCTGGATACTCGTAGTGAGTTGAGAACCTCTGGGGCCGTGACCTGCCGGATGGCTTGGCGTGCTTGGTCGGCCGGCGGCGCGCTGTGTGCGCTCGGGAAGTTGAGAACCTCTGGGGCCGTGACCTGCCGGATGGCTTGGCGTGCTTGGTCGGCCGGCGGCGCGCTGTGTGCGCTCGGGAAGTTGAGAACCACTGGCGCCGTGACCTGCCGCGGGCCATGACGAGCCGGGTCGGCCGGCAGCGCGCTGCGCACGCTGTGGTCGTGCGGGGTCGAGTTCGCCCGCCGGACTGCAGTTTCCAACAGGTGAGCCTTGGCGATGATACATTTGAGGATGTAATTGAGGATGTTTGAATTTGATTCTGTTGTCAACTTGTGCTTTATTATACAATTGGGTCGATAGAGCTGGAGCATCAGAATTCAATAGCAACGTGAAGCTAATATTACATTTGAGACCAAATTATAACTGGAGTGGTGTCACTTTAAGAGCTTGAGCTGGTCATTGCCTCTTGTTGGTTGATGAGTGGTTGACGGTTGATTTGGTGAATGGCTTATTTAGCGGTAATTTTTTTTACCTTAAGTCCGATGTCGCATTTCGATGAGTACATAGAAGCTCCTACAAAAAATTTCGGGTCCAAAATTTGTTTTTTTCCGGTGTTTTCTGATGTGATTTTGGATGCATTTGATATGAATTTCTTTGGGAACATGAAAACGTCCAATCCATATGCAATTCAAGCTGAAGTACTGATAAATCAAGAAAGTTATTTCACCATGGAAATACCATCCGGGTCATTTAGCATACAAAACAACAAAAAACCAAATTTTAACAATGTGGATACGCATTACCTATCCCCAGGAGCAAAATATGAGAAAAATACAGAAAAGGGTTTTGTGTGGGGTAACATATTATGAATAATGTAGAATTTCAACACCAAAAGCCTAACCTAACCCACTGATGTTGGTTCACCAAAAACCTACTGATGTTAGTTCTCCTAATTGCATTGCATCGCCGAATCCGTCCGCATCATATGCTGTATCAAAGCTAAGTAGCATGATTTAAAACAGTGAATCTCACCTATAAGGGCTTATGAAAGAAGTGGTAGAGAATGAAGTTGGTAGGTAAGCTTCAGCAAATTCAGGCCATACATTTCCTGTGATTTGTACCCGGGCTTCTTCTATATCAGTACCACGAATATCTATAAGTAAATCAACTTCAATTACTTATGTCTAAAACAAGTTTTCATTTCCCAAAGAATTGTTTATCAGATTCATTTAGATCACATAAGAAAACACCAGAAAAAAAATCATTTTCGGCCAGAAAATGGCCTGGGTGCTTCTATATATCGACCTGCATTTCGACTAAAATATCGTAGAAACGTTTCTGAACGTGATTTAGGATAAGACCATGTGACAATTCCTTCCCGCGGCAAATGCGACCGATTAAGAAAAAAAAGATCAATAAAAGGGACATTCTTTTTCTGAAGACAG
Source organism: Ashinkailepas kermadecensis (assembly GCA_034440615.1). NCBI lineage: Eukaryota > Metazoa > Arthropoda > Thecostraca > Neolepadidae > Ashinkailepas > Ashinkailepas kermadecensis. The sequence continues at coordinate 199,203 of JAOTOM010004420.1, read as the reverse complement.
CATGTTAGGGTGAGCTAGGCACAAAACAAGCAGCTTGGTTAGGCTTGGGTAGATTAGGCCAGGGTAGATTAGGTCAGTATAGATTAGGCTAAGCTAGATTAGGCTAGGCTAGATTAGGCTAGACTATATTAGGCTAGGCTAGATTAGGCTAGGTTAGGTTAGGCAAGGTTAGATTAGGCTATGTTAGATTAGGCTAGGTTAGATTAGGCTAGGTTAGATTAGGCTAGGTTAGATTAGGCTAGTTTAGATTAGGCTAGGTTAGATTAGGCTAGGCTAGATTAGGCTAGGTTAGATTAGGCTAGGTTAGATTAGGCTAGGTTAGATTAGGCTAGGTTAGATTAGGCTAGGTTAGATTAGGCTAGGTTAGATCAGGCCGGGTTAGGCTATACTAGATTAGGCTATACTAGATTAGGCTATACTAGATTAGGCTAGACTAGATTAGGCTAGACTAGATTAGGCTAGACTAGATTAGGCAAGGTTAGATTAGGCTAGACTAGATTAGGCTAGACTAGATTAGGCTATACTAGATTAGGCTAGACTAGATTAGGCTAGACTAGATTAGGCTAGACTAGATTAGGCTAGACTAGATTAGGCAAGGTTAGATTAGGCTAGGTTAGATTAGGCCTGGTTAGGCTACGTTAGGCTAGGTTAGATTAAATTAAATTGGATTGTTAGATTATATTAGGTGTGATGCAATAGTTCGTTGCCAACTGAAAAGTACGCATTACTAGCGGGAATGAATGGTCACATAGTCATATCGCTTTCAGAAACCTATTCATACATATTTTTCTTGAAATGTCATGCAGGGCCTAAAGTAAAAATGTACCAATTTGGCCACCAATGTTTAAATTTAGCATGCCATTCTTTTAATTTGGCCCCCTGAATCCTGAGGAGCTTGCCGGGTAATTGATGCATCCCGCGCATTCCAAATGCCCTGACTGTTGCATGTTAAGCTCGTATTACTTAATGGCTGCCGAACAACACTGGCCATCCGGTCGCTGCTTAATTGTACAAATCTAGACGATAGCATGCCTATTCAAAGGCAAGGATCCGGTTTTAATTCGCTATCGGCAAAGTAGCTTGAGATTAGCCATGTCAATAGATGGTGTCTATGAGATGGTGTCTGTAAGATGGTGTCTGTGAGATGGTGTCTGTGAGATGGTGTCTGTGAGATGGTGTCTGTGAGATGGCGCATGTGAGATGGTGTCTGTGAGATGGCGCATGTTTTACAGTCTTCTATGGGCGCGCAGCAGAGACGACGGGTCGGGGCTAGGTTCAGGGTGTGGCAGATGGTTCGATGTAACCACAGCCGGATTTGTGGCCGCTCTCTGGTAGTCCCATGGTGCATGCATGGGCCATTTGAGGTGTTGTTCCAGCCTGCCTCGAATATTTTGTATCTGACCACAATCTGTAGCATTCCAGCATTTCCCACCTTCGCCGGTTCGGCTTGCGAATCCACCTTCGCCGGCGGGGAATCACCTTCGGAGAGGATGGGGGGGGGGGCTCTTGAAAGCCCCATTCTAACTTCAGGTCTGTGTATGCTAGGACAAAATGCAAAACACCGTTCGAAAGCTCTCGTCATGGCGAGTCAAAAGCACATATTCGACTTGCATTTTAACCGATAATGATGTTAGCAGAGGCAATATTATTTCAGTATAGGACCTCTACTTAAATACACGAAAATCGTTACAAGAGCGACGTTTGTTTTCATACACATCAGGCTTGAACACCAGCTTCCGAACTATGCATGTTAAAGACGCTGGGAAGTGTCATTGGTTTTGTATGCCACGAAAACGTCACTGGCAATGCAATATAGTCTAGGGCTCGTGTCACATCGTATGTCTTCATTCAAACAGGATGCAAATTACCCTTCAAGTTGGATTGTCCACAAAGTGTGGTCCAAATCCCGGATTGCGAAGTGTAGATCCATCCCTACATCTGAGTAATGCCGTGAGTGTTTCAGATGAAGTTGTGCATACATGCACATTGTTTCCATAACAATGAAGATCAACACATATGACAGCCAATTGAAGCAATTGCGCATATGTGGATGCCCTGCAGCGGTTTTCTTGTTATAGTGAAAAATACAAATATAGGACTAGCTAACCCAGTACTTTGTTCCCCAAAGTGCCTCCGGTCACATAGTTGAAATTCGCATCGTACTTGGGAGCGTACTTACTAAGGTACCGCTTCCATAAGAGAGAAACAAATTGCACTTTGCGTCCACAATTTTCGAAGGATGCTTTAATCAATTTGAAAACAGCATGAGCTTCAGTGGACATCAAAACACCATTAAAATCAGAGGACTTGGGGACGAGTGGTCTAGGGGTAAGATGCTCGTCTCACAATCGAAAGGTTGTGGGTTCGAGTCTCACCTGTCGCTACTCTTCGCCCGCAACCAATCGGCGTGAGAGATTGGCGACGCTACATGACTCAACGGTCGACGTGTCGTAAAACCAATAACCAACCAAAATCAGAGGACTTGTCATGAGGGAAGAGCTTGTGAGCTATCCGAAAATCTCTTTCGTTTCTCCGCTGGGCATCTATTTTATCACCCATTTATACAAAACATGAGACAGCTGACGGTTCGTCGGCGACAAAAACTGGCGGCTCACTGTAGCCACCACCTAGCCTCCCGCTTATCAAGCAGCTAACTGATGACATCAGTCAGCTCGAAACACACCAATGGACGTCGGTGCGACCCACTACCCAGCCCACACCCAAGCCGTAGAGCTCGCCGTGTATGAGGTTACCAAGTCACGTGGTCTGGGCTAAGTCGGGGCTAAGGAGCTCCACCAGTTGACTTGTGCCGTAATCAAACGTCGTCAGACGCCAGGAACGTAGCCAGACACTGTCTGAAAAGAGGGTGGATATTGCGAAGGGAGTCTACCTCACAAACTTAAGGTATCCGGGTTTCGTCAGATCAAGACTTCATTGGAAAAACGTCGATTCAGTATTCATTAAGGGTCGGTAAACGCTTGTATGGGCCCGTAGACTCCCGTGAGGGCCCGCACGCATTCGTAAGGGCCTGCACACGTCCGTAAGAGCCTGGAGACGTCCGCGAGCCCCACGCACATCCGTAAGGGTCCGTAAACGAGCGTATGGGCTCGTAAACGTTCGTAAGGGCTCATACACTTTCATAAGGGCCCGTAAGCATTCGTGAAGACCCGTGGCACGTTCGTAGCTGCCCGCAGGCGTTCGTAAGAACACGTAGACGTCCGTGTTGCAGGCGTTCGAAGAGTCGTGGACGTTCGAAAGGGCTCGTAGACGTTCGTAAGGGTCCGTATACTCCCGTAAACTTAGCAAGTGTTCGCAAAAGTTCACAAGGGTCAGTAGACGTTTGTACACGGGCCGAGTACGAACGTCGAGGCGCCGAACACGTTTATATGGGCCCAAGGGCCCGTAAATGTTCATGACTACCCGCAAGCTTTCTTTGGGGCCCGACAACAGCCTCGCGACCACAACGTGCTCTTGGCCCCTCTATCTCCGCCATGACGACCCCGCAGACTATCACGTACGGGACCCTGGCGCGGCCCGAAGGCCGTTCCAGGAGCCAGCATGAGCCCAAGGAGTGGGCGACCGCCCCCACCTCCCCTGGCTGCGTCTCCGCCAGGCGCTGTCCATGCGCTAGTCAAAGAACGACTGCTGTTCCCCGAGTTCTGATGGCAGCGTCTAGTTCATTGTACGAATTGTTCAGTGGCACGCAGTAAATCGAAAGGCATGCGAGTCGTGCTGTCTGTATGCATTACACGTGGCCAGTGATAATGCACGCTTTTTAGCAAGTCACAATGCAAATGATGCTGACATGTGGAAACAATAGTCTATGCTGTGGGGAATGCAACGACATCAAATTCATAAGCTTTCGTGAGACAATTTAGTGGAAAACCGGCTTAATAATTTCGCCGCTACGTCCCCATGTTCTGAACATACCATGCTTCAGTGATGCACATGTCCATCTCTTGACGTTCTGAACATCCCGTGCTTCAGTGGAGGACATGTCCATCCCTTGACGTTCTGAACATAATGTGTTTCAGTGATGCGCATGTCCATTTATCGATGCTCCGACCCTCCAATGTTACAGTGATGCACACATGTGCATCTCCCAATGTTCTATTCGCTGACACCAGCGGCGGCCTTCCCTGCTGTCAGCTGCTACCCGAAAACAAATATGGTCGATGACGCTCCGCCTGATCGCAGATGCTCTGAGCGAGAGGTTGCTACCGCACCAGCACCGAACTGCTGCGACAGTAGCCATGGCCACAAGATCACCACCACACCAGCACCGAGCTGCTGCGACAGTAGCCATGGCCACAAGATCGTCATCACACCAGCACCGAGCTGCTGCAGCAGTAACTGTGGCCACAAGGTCGCCACCGCACCAGCACCGAGCTGCTGCAGCAGTAACTGTGGCCACAAGATCGCCACCACACCAACACAAAGCTGCTGCTGCAGCAGTAACTGTGGCCACAAGATCATCGCCACACCAGCACCGAGCTGCTGCAGCAGTAACTGTGGCCACAAGATCGCCACCACACCAGCACCGAGCTGCTGCAGCAGTAACTGTGGCCACAAGGTCGCCACCACACCAACACAAAGCTGCTGCTGCAGCAGTAACTGTGGCGACATGGTCGCCACCACACCAACACAGAGCTGCTGCAGCAGTAACTGTGGCCACAAGATCGCCACCACACCAACACAAAGCTGCTGCTGCAGCAGTAACTGTGGCGACAAGGTCGCCACCACACCAGCACCGAGCTGCTGCAGCAGTAACTGTGGCGACAAGGTCGCCACCACACCAACACAGAGCTGCTGCAGCAGTAACTGTGGCCACAAGATCGCCACCACACCAACACAAAGCTGCTGCTGCAGCAGTAACTGTGGCCACAAGGTCGCCACCACACCAGCACCGAGCTGCTGCAGCAGTAACTGTGGCCACAAGATCACCGCCACACCAGCACCGAGCTGCTGCAGCAGTAACTGTGGCCACAAGATCACCGCCACACCAGCACCGAGCTGCTGCAGCAGTAACTGTGGCCACAAGATCGCCACCACACCAGCACCGAGCTGCTGCAGCAGTAACTGTGGCCACAAGGTCGCCACCACACCAACACAGAGCTGCTGCAGCAGTAACTGTGGCCACAAGGTCGCCACCATACCAGCACCGAGCTGCTGCAGCAGTAACTGTGGCCACAAGATCACCGCCACACCAGCACCGAGCTGCTGCAGCAGTAACTGTGGCCACAAAGTCGCGGCGGCCAAAGCGACCAGTGGCCGCTGCATCAACTGAAGAGACATGCATCACGTCAGTTGAGGAAACGGTTGTCACATCAGCTGATGCAGACGCTGTCACAGCTGAGGAAGCAACCGTCGTAGACGAGAGAGCAGCTGCTACACCAGCTGAAGAAGCACCTAGCCCGTCGGCAGAGGAAAAGGCCGTCACACTAGCTCAGGAAGTGGATGTCACATCGCCTATAGGAGCGGCTACCACATCAGCTGAGGAAGCGGGTGTCACATCAGCTGAGGAAGCGGCTGTCACATCGACTATAGGAGCGGCTGTCACATCAGCTGAGGAAGCGGCTGTCACATCAGCTCAGGAAGTGGATGTCACATCAACTATAGGAGTGGCTACCACATCAGCTGAGGAAGCGGGTGTCACATCAGCTGAGGAAGCGGCTGTCACATCAGCTGAGGAAGCGGCTGCAACGTCAGTTCAGGAAGCGTCTGCCGCATCAGCTGAGAAACTGGCTGTCGCACCAGTTGAGGAAGCCGTCTCCACACCAGCTGGAGAAGCGGTTGCGGATCCAACAACTGCAGTTGGAAGATCGGGACCGGCGACCGCCTCTGCCATGGCATCGTCCACCCGGACGACAGCAGGAAGGGCTGCAATCAACCCATCATTGGCAGCAGAGTTGACAGTCCCTGCTTCGAAGTCCGTGTCGAGCGCGGGAGACGCTGCCAGCCAGGTAGCTCATGAGGCGGACACGTCAGCCAGATCAAGGCCCTGCTACCGCCGCGCCAGTGCGGCAGCGCCTCACTGTCGCGGCGCGAGAGTCGCCACCGTCTTGACGCGCCACGGAGTGACACCACCACCTCGGCAACACGCCGTCAGTGAGGCTGGCCACCGGCGCCGTTGTCGGGTGCAGCAGACTCTCCCGGACGGCGGCGCACCTGATGACGGGGATCTCGACCTGTCGCCTGCCGAGCGGCACGGACCGTCGATCGCCGCCGCAGCGGGTGAGCCAGCGACGGCGCGTCACACTGGGACCGCCGCCGGACCGACAGCGTCCGCACCGATGAAGACTGCCACGGTGACTGCCACGGTGACTGCCACGGTGACTGCCATGGTGACTGCCATGGTGACTGCCACGAAGACTGCCACGAAGACTGCCACGAAGACTGCCGGTCGCGGGCCGCCCGCAACGATGGCGCCGCTTCAAACTGCCAGCAGTAGGGCGTCGTCTGTGGCCACGGCTTCAGCAGTGACACCCAAAAGGGCGCCGCTTGAAACTGCCAGCAAGGGGGCGTCGTCTGTGACCATGGTCACAGCAGTGACACCCAAAAGGGCGCCGCTTCAAACTGCCAGCAGTAGGGCGTCGTCTGTGGCCACTGTCCCAGCAGTGACACTCAAAAGGGCGCCACTTCAAACTGCTAGCAGGGGGGCGTTGTCTGTGGCCACTGTCCCAGCAGTGACACCCAAAAGGGCGCCGCTTCAAACTGCCAGCAGTAGGGCGTCGTCAGTGGTCCCTGTTACAGCAGTGACGCCCAAAAGGGCACCGTTTCAACCTGTCAGCAGGGGGGCGTCGTCTGTGGCCACGGCTTCAGCAGTGACACCCAAAAGGGCGCCGCTTCAAACTGCCAGCAGGGGGGCATCGTCTGCGACCACGGCCTCAGCAGTGACACCCAAAAGTACACACAAGGCAACTTATCCTGGCGTTTCCTTCACATTATCACCGCGTGGGATTATTGTCTCCATTCCGGCACCCCGAATTGCCGCCAGAACTGCTCCACCTGGACCGGTCGTGAACAGGGCGCCGTCAGGTGCCGTGTCCGCAGTGGCGCCCCCTGCGCCGGACCACGAGGCGCGCGGTCCCCGGGACACGTGCTCGCGGCGGGACGATCCCCAGCTGCGTGGCCGCGACAGGACGCCGACCATCTCCGACCACGCCCGCCCCTCAACGAGCCACATCGACCCGGCAGCCGACGGCACTCGCTCCTCGAGGGGCTCGGGCGGGACGGCAGCGACGCGTCCGTCTTCCTCGACCACCGTCAGCACCAGCCTCCCAAGACGATCGCTCCACGGGCTTCCTTTCGCTCCACTCCGTACGCGACTCGCTCGCCGTCCTCCCGATCACGTCTGGCTCAGAGCCTCGCCTGCACCTCGAACCGCGCGTAATCCGACAGCCACCGCCGTGCAGCCACGCCAGAGGAACAGCGCGCGTGTGACGCCGCCGCCAACGACCCTGACCGGCCCTCGAGGCCCGATCCAGCGCCGTGGAGAGACGCTCGTGGAGGTGGAAACAGCCGTGCAGTACTCGCCTGGCAAATGGAACAGGTCTGATCAGGCAACTCAGGGGCCGGGTAGTGGTCACGATCCCAACGCAGGTCGGAAGTCAAACTGTGCTCAAGACGTGCCGGCAGATGAGAGGTTGGATGAAGGGCAGGACACCCCGACAGGTCAGAGGTCGGGCGGTCGTCCGAGTGACCCGGAAGTTAGAGAGTCTAACGTGCGTCGCGCGCCTGTCAGTTGGCATGTCAACCGGCAGCCAAAGGAGAAGTTGGGTGTTCTGAAGCAGGCAAGACTGACTCATGTGAACGGGCAGACTCAATGCACTGATGTCAACGGGGAACCAAGACACGCCCATATGAACTGGAAGCCAGGGAGTATCGGTGCGAACGTGCAGCCAAAACATACTGTTGTAAATAGACGGCCAACACGCGACGCTATGAATGAACGACCAACACAGACAGGCTTCAACGCACAACACAGGGCTGCTGGTGTCAACAGGATGCCGGAACGCGCGGAAGTAAACGGAAAGCCAAAACGTACCGATGCGGTCCAGCAATCGAAGCGTGCTGACTTAGACAGCGAACCGAAACGCACACATGTGAACGGAAAGGCAAAACGCATATATTCCAACGGGGATCCAACGCGCACTGGCGTGAACAGGCAGCCGGGCTACACCGACGTCAGCGGGCAGTCGGCGCGCACTGGTGTGAACAGGCAGCCGGGCTACACCGACGTCGGCGGGCAGTCGGCGCGCACTGGTGTGAACAGGCAGCCGGGCTACACCGACGTCGGCGGGCAGTCGGCGCGCACTGGTGTGAACAGGCAGCCGGGCTACACCGACGTCGGCGGGCAGTCGGCGCGCACTGGTGTGAACAGGCAGCCGGGCTACACCGACGTCGGCGGGCAGTCGGCGCGCACTGGTGTGAACAGGCAGCCGGGCTACACCGACGTCGGCGGGCAGTCGGCGCGCACTGGTGTGAACAGGCAGCCGGGCTACACCGACGTCAGCGGGCAGTCGGCGCGTGCTCGTGTGAATGGGCAGCCAAGATACATTGACGTCTGCAAGGCGTCGATACGTCCTGGTGTGAACGGGAGGCTCGGATGCACCTTCACCATCAGTCCGGTGGCGGGAACCCCGCGATGGCCGGCCGCCACGCCGACTTTGGTGCCGGTGAGAGCACAGACCAGGGGACGGCACGGCACCTGCCGAGACGACACCCTGCCGTCTATGGCGTCGCAATCGTCACTCGGTCCGGCTCCGGAGGCTCCGACTGACGAAGCTCTGTCGGGGACAGCTCCGACTGGAAATGTTCCGGCCGAGGAGGCTTCGGTTGTGGAAAGTCTGCTTGAGGCAGTTTTGGCTGGTGGTGTTTCAGCTGAAAAGACCTTCGCAGAACTGGCCGAGGCGAGTGGGGAAACGCTTGGTGTGGATAGCTGGCAGTGGATGCTGCCTGCCGGGCGGCACTGCGGCCGCCAGGACGACACGACGGCAGACGCCACTCCACCTCCACTGACCACCACCACCGGCGGCGCCACGTTCGCTGTCGGCAGCGACGCAGCGGCATCTGCACCGACGCCAGACGACATGGACAGCTGGCTGACAGCCACCGCTGTCCTGGGGACCGCCGAGCCCCCGGACCAGCCGGCCGGAGACGGTGACACCGACCGCGAACACCTGGCCACGGATGGTGTTGTATTCTCCGGTCAGGAACGGGGTGGTCACACGGGGCAGCTCTTTCCCATTGCAGATGCGATCACCCTGGAAAACCTAACAAAAGCGGCTCTAGACGAATGTGACAGGCCAGCGGGTGTGGGAAATACTGGAGCGTGTGCCGACCTGAATCCTGGCCTGGTCGGTGACCCACTGTCTGACTTGGTCCCACTTGATGACCTCATGGCCGCAGCATGCTTTGATATCGTTCCTGAGGCGAAAGCTGGTCCGGTAGTTGGTGGACCTGATGAGAAATGCGACAATCCATTTGCTGGCATTTCCCCTGGTCTTCGCGAGACATCACGCTCTGGTCCAATTGCGGAGGCGAACGCCGATCAGGTCGCTGATCCGCTTGCTGAGACTTCCGATGAGCCAACTGCCGTAGAGGTTGCCGGTTCAGATCCTGATGTCGGCGCCAAGATGCCTGTTGATCAGTGTGCCGACACTTGCGCCGATCCGTTGGCTGACCTACTCTCCGACGTCTCCTCTAAACCTGCTGCCCGACTCACGGCCGACCCGTTGACTGACCTACTCTCCGACGTCTCCTCTACACCTGCTGCCCGACTCACGGCTGACCCGTTGACTGACGGGTCCACGGACACAGCTATCGACGCGTGCCCGGTCCGGTACGGTGAACGCCCGCACATCAAGTCCACCACGGAGCCGACACCGCCGGAGAATGACTCGAAGGTGGCACCGGCGGCGGCGGCGTCTCACTCTCCCCACGACACCAGCACGAGCGAACATACTGAGAACACCACGGAAGTCAGCCTTCTGCAGCTCTTCCCCGACCTCGACGGGAGCGGCGGTCTCTGCTACACGACAGACGACGACTCTGCTGGTGCGCTCCACGTCTGCCCTGCCAGTCAGGAGCCGGCCAGTCCCACTCTGGACGATAGCCGGTCTCCGCCGGGCTGCGATCGAGACCTCATCCCCGTCGGTCGGTGGCAGAGGGGACAGCGTCAACTCGGCCGGACGGCAGGGCTGGGTGAGCTACGGGACGGCGGGGTGGTCGTCTGCTCGCCGCCGTCTCCGACCACGCTGCTGATCACGGCGGCCAAGCAGCGGGTGTTGGCCCCGAGATGGCGGAGCGCCGTGAAGAATGCGGCACTAGCGTGGCAGGACAGGCCATGCGGCATGATTTCATCACCGGGAGGGCCTGGTGGTGGACCAAGGCGGGGGCAGAACAGCGGAGGGCTGGGACACCGGGGACGAGGCGAAGCGAGGCGGACTGCCGGAGAACGAGATGAAGGGGTGCGGACGGGGACCCGATGCAAAAGGAGCTCAAAGAGGAAACGGGCGGATCGTCAGTGGGCAGCAGCCAGATGACGTCGGCTGAACTGCACGGGACTAATCAGGCGGCTGGAGACGGAGGACCCAGGAGGGACGAATATCGCTGGTGCGCCAAGCCGAGGCGCTTCAGCCAATCAGAACTCCGCTGCTCCACCTAGCACCCAAGCAGGTGACGAAACACATGACCAGCCACTTGGCGAGAGTGTGCGGGCGGCTCTCGCCGACCTCACCAACTCGCCGATCGAAAGCACCCCTGACGAATCGCGAAAGACAGCCGATGACAAGCGGACTAGCGAGGGGAGCGCGCTCGGCACAACAGAAGTCGGCGAGTCGGTGGCGTCTGGAGAGGGCGATGCCGGGCACGTGGAGAGCTCGTCACAGATGAAGAGGCCCAGTCCTGCGGAGTGCGCGCCGCGCGCATCGCTCAGGAGCCACTCCACAGGCTGCATCGTTCCTCGCACGGGGCACACTCTGCGCCAAAACGCAGCAAATACGGACGGCACTTCGATCGTCACCTCCACTAGTGATGTCCAGCTACCGTCGGTGCGCCGTCCAACACCGTCGCCCGACTCCGCCCAGTCTCGCGCTCACTCCCGCTCCCAATCCTGTCCCTACTCCCGCCCCCGCCCCCGCCCCTGCTTCCGTCCTCAGCTGACCGGAGCCGTGTCGCCGGCCGGCCGCTGGACGCCTCCTCGGCGGTGCAGTCCCGACTCCAGCACCAGCCCCCGGCTGCCGCCGTCCTCTCCCATCATCCTGCGGCACCACAGTCGGCACGCGGTCGTGCTGCCGCCGCCGTCGCTGCAGCTGCGCCGGCCGGTCCGCCCGCCCGCCGCCCGCTACCAGTGTGTGTTCTGCGCCTGCTGGTTCGGCCGGCCGCACGAGCACATGGACCACCTGGAGCGGTGCACGGCGCCGCTGCGAGGCCTCTAGCCGCCGCGTCACGACCCGCACCGACAGACGGCACGGCCGTGGGTGACGGACCACATGTGACGCACACTCGTCTGGTTCGGCCGGCCGCACGAGCACATGGACCACCTGGAGCGGTGCACGGCGCCGCTGCGAGGCCTCTAGCCGCCGCGTCACGACCCGCACCGACAGACGGCACGGCCGTGGGTGACGGACCACATGTGACGTACACTCGTCTGGTTCGGCCGGCCGCACGAGCACATGGACCACCTGGAGCGGTGCACGGCGCCGCTGCGAGGCCCTCCCTCACACCCGCACCGACAGAGCCGGTACGGACCATACGCACACGTCTGGTTCGCCGGCAGAGCACAGGAAGAGCGGTGCACGCGCCGCTGCGGAGCCGCCGCGTCACGACCCGCACCGACAGACGGCACGGCCGTGGGTGACGGACCACATGTGACGCACACTCGTCTGGTTCGGCCGGCCGCACGAGCACATGGACCACCTGGAGCGGTGCACGGCGCCGCTGCGAGGCCTCTAGCCGCCGCGTCACGACCCGCACCGACAGACGGCACGGCCGTGGGTGACGGACCACATGTGACGCACACTCGTCGATGGCAGAGGTGGGAATCACGTGCCGGTCGTGCGGCATCCCGTCTGTTGCGGTGTCCGCGTTCGTTGCCAGTGGCTGCGTCGCAGCAGGCGTTGGAATGAGGCCGGGGTTTGCGGTCGTGAGTGGCATGTTCTGTTGTTTTATATTCATGGCGGTGTCTTTGAAGTGAACGAAACCTATCGCTTCAGACATTCACGTGAAGCATCTCCACGCAGGCGCCGTGTTTACGCGCCTGGTCTTTAACGAAACACGATGGTTTTAATGCGCACATTATTCATCATGATCGCGGTGTGCTCCAAGGAGAGCTATGATGACATAATATGGTGGCAGGCAGCAAGTACAAATACATGGATATTTTACGTTCGATGTTTTATTACATGCTCGGGAGTACGGATTACACCACAGCCTTAAGGTTTGTAACGGCATCGTCTAATAAAACGCACCCATTTGTCAATTTCTCAATTCTTCAATTCAATATGGGAGCAGGTTCCCTCCCACACACGGAAATAGGCAAACGATAAAAGGAAAACCAAGCAGAAACTTCATGCCATTCATGATAACATAGTTTGTTGATGGCTTCAAAATGTGCAAGCATTTCATCTAATGCAAATGTCGGCGATCATTTCTCCCGAAACTAATCACAACGTTGATTGTTGTATGTCCGACATTTGCGTTCAAAGTCCATTACACTGAAACACATTGCAGATTGCGGACAATGACCACAACATACAGATGCCGTAGCTGTGCACACAAGCTGTAATCGGAGTCAGACGAAATGCTTGTGATTCACCATTGGTGTTGCAGGGCCTCGTCTAACATAGTCACTGGTGGACCACTTGGTCCACCAGTGCTCCAAAGTGGTCCACCAGTGACGGGAAATTGGTCCACCAGTGGCAAATGCCAGAAATTGCAAAAGCTCGGTCATGCCATGTCAGAGTGCGTGGCCTACAGCGTTCAAGTTGACGGGTCGGTGGATCGCCAGGCGATTGATAATAAGTTCATCACCGCGCGTCTCATCCGGGACGACGGCAGTCTTCAGACCGTCATTCTTGGGGTCGAGGAGCCTGAGGGCTCAGGTGCTAGTGGCCTTCTGGAAGCCGTAAAGAACGGCTTGAAGCGAGCTGGGGAGCCTCTCGACAAGCTCGTTGGTGTGACCACTGACGGAGAAACAGCGAACACCGGCCGACACGGGGGGTTGGGGCGCCTCCTAGCTGACTACGCACAGCGCCAACTGCTCACATTCTGGTGTGCATGTCACAGATCAGACCTCGCGATGGAGAGCGTCGAGAATACTGTGAAGGAGATCCAGCACTGGAAGGGAGACCTCCGCGCCGTGGCAACATTCTTCCGAGTGTCGGGGAAGAGGACGGTGCGCCTGAAGAAACACGGTGGCACGGTGGCCTTTCCAGCGTTTTTCGACGTCCGTTTCTCGCAACATCTGCTCGTCCTCATCACAGCCGTGCTGAAGAACCTGCCAGCATGCCGCGTCTTCTGGGAGGAGATAAGCCAGTCAGGGAGTGAGGAGAGCAAAGCATCGAAGGCGGAAGCGCGCGGATTCCTGCGCCGCTGGGAAGAAGGGGGAAGGTTGGTGCGTCTCACTCGCCTGATGGGGGACGTAAGCGAAGTCATCACCCACCTCCAGAAGAGACTTCAACGGAGCGACATCATCCTCCCCCAGGCGCTCGAGGCGCGCGACAGCGCCAACATGCAACTAACGGTGATGACCCATGGTAACCTCCTGGGAGGTCGAGAGGAACAGGCCCTAGACAAGGGCAGGGAGCGGGAAGATCCGAGTCCGAGAAGGCGCGTCCCAAACGAGAACGTCACGTTTGAGCGCGATTTCAAGGCCGTCAGAGAAGAGGTTCTGCAGAGCGCAATCAACTTCGTCGGTCAGCGTCTCGACTTTGAACAGGAGGAAGTGATCCAGAGCATGACTCGGATGATGAGGGCTCAGACCGCCGAAGAGTTCATCCGTGCCGGGGAGAGCGTGGTCAGCGACCTGTTCCCCGAGAAGGCGACAGAGTTTTCTCTGAACGTCTGCGACAGGTGGCCGGCCATGCAAGCGTTAGGCGGCGCAGAGCACTCGGACGACAGAAAACTGCGAGCCATGCTGAAAGCATCAACCGGCGTTTGCAAGCAGGTGCTGGCTGCTTTCATCACGCTCACGCCCCACAGCATGGCCACAGAACGTGCTGTCTCTCACTACAATAACCTACGCTCATACAACAGGCTCAGCATGAAGAACGACACGGTGAATGCCCGTCTGATCATCGCTCTCAACGGTGTCGGCACGGCTCATTACGATCCTCGCCCAGCGGTGTGTGCCTACCTTGAGGCAAGGGGGCGGCGCATGCGGGTGCCAGCTGCAACCACCTACCAGAAGCGTGAGTTTGTCACGAAGTTCTTCCGGGCGACAGGGAACGTGTAGGTAGTCAGTCATGAGATAATCCAGATGGTACAAAGATTGTGATGTGATTCTGATGGTTGTAAATACTGAATCGTTACTCTGATGTTTGACCAAAGTTATCGCGTGCGTTTGCTAGTTGGCACTATGCGAGTTCAGAATCCAACCAGGCAATGCGACAAGTCGCGTATTTGCACCCGTTGAACCCGTCGCAGCGGCATACTCAGCCTTGTGTGCCTTGTGATAGTAGCTTTACGCTTAGACGCGGCGAGCCACGAGCGGTGGTGCGCGCCCCTCCTAGTCGTTGACGGCGGGGATTTTGTGATAGTAACCCAGAGGATGCTCAAACTCGGAGAGAACGCGTTGTTTAGAAGCTGATGGCTGGGTATTGTACACATGTATGCGTGACATCTCCTGTGTACCCTGCTGATCTCACATTGTTAACCCGGAGGCAGTAGGGACGATGTCCTTTTCGGTCAGTTTGTTCCTTGTACTCAGTCGTAAAGCGGCGGTCGGCGCTCAGTGAGCACCATTACCGTGCTGTACTGTATCGTACCGTGAATAGTACCGAGTACCCTTATTGTACCTTGTTTTTGCCAAAATGAAACAAGCTGAAATTTGACAGTAATGTTTGATGAAAGTTCAAATGTAGGTAAGCCATTAGGTTCTGCGAGACAGCTACATGCTACTTTGATATCGTTCAGTGCATATTTGCCTTGCAAATAATAATTAGTACACCCAGGCAAGCATGCGAAATCTGGCCTTTTCATTCACTGCTTAACCTGCACTATATAGTTGGCAGTGACTTCTTCAAGACATGTCCTGTCAGAGTCAGTGGCGTCTTCACCAAGGGTGCCGTGACATCCGTAAAAAGTAATCCTGACCGGATTAGGAGCACAGAATTATCATTAAGCCTTAACACAACATACCCATAAATAGCGCTGATGCGGCATGATTATGAGACGTCTTGGATATTGGGTATAAACGCACCGGCAGAAGGCCTCGCATGGATACAAGATGCTCGTCTTAGTTGTAGGAGGCCCATAGGTAGGAATGGAGGCCCCTAAAACATGGAGGGCACTTGGCCAAAGTGGTCCACCAGTCAAAGTTCCTTAGACGAGGCCCTGTGGTGTTGGGTTTTTGAAGGACCTACACGCCCATCAAATATGCAATCATGTTCAGTGTACACTCCAAGTTTATGTATCGGCAGATGGTATTCAAGTGTGCGCCATGAAATCATCACGCAATGAAATTTATCATCAAGAACGTGCTCCTTCAGAACAATGTGCGATGACGGCTCCTTTTCATCATGTTTTGGGCAGCTTCGACACAAATGCATATACTGCACAAGACACCACTAATACTTTATTTAAAGAAATGCAGCGTAATCAGCTGTACGTACTTACTGCACGTGCTTACTGTACGTACTTCCCTACGTGCGTACTGTGCTACGTGCTGTACGTACTTGCTGTACGTACTTGCTGTACGTACTTGCTGTACGTACTTGCTGTACGTACTTACTGTACGTGCTTACTGTGAATACTGTGGTACTTTATGGTATAGAAAATCAACATAATTAACCCTCCCCATCCTTCCGGTCAGATTCTCACACCACGTATCGGAGGGGGTTGATACACCCCCTCTTAGAGTCTCACCTGTCGCTACTCTTCGCCCGCGACCAATCGGCGTGAGAGATTGGCGACACTATATGACTCAACGGTCGACGTGTCGTAAAACCAAGAACCAACAACCCCCTCTTATATCAAAACTAAGCGTCGCACGAAAACGAAAGAGGTGTCATCGGAAAGCGCTCGCCGAGTAGGGCCAGAAACCACTCCAAAATTGTATCCCTAATAAATTACTCTCACTAGGGGTCTATGTTTTCATAACTGACTTCATGTTTTTGCCTCTGGGGAGTTCATTTTGGGGGAGATTTGAAAAACGAAACTATTTTGTAATCAGGAAAGGAAGGCGAAATCGACCATGGCCCCAACATTTTTGCCGACCCAAAAATCGAACTTTTTTGTTTTCAAAATTTTGAACATTCAAAATTAAAAAATAAATAAATATATATTAGGTATATATATATATATATATATATATATATATATATATATATATATATATATATATATATATATATATATATATATATATATATATATAGTATAGGTTTGTATATATATATATATATATATATATATATATATATATATATATATATATATATATATATATATATATATATATATATATATATATATATATATATATATATATATATATGGGGCGGACCGCAAAACGTTGTTTTAAGTCAACTTGGTCTCATAAAAAATGTTTACTTTAAGCAGAATCTTCGATTTTAGCCGTAATGGTCAAATATGCAAACTAGTTTTATACAAAAAACTAATAAAATCAAAAATTCCGCTTGCGCTATGTTTCCTCCCAAAAGATAAGCAAACACTGAAAGTTTCATTAAAATATCTTTATCCGTTACAGCGTGACGACTGGTTGAACTTTTCTGGAGGTGACCTCACTTGACTTTGCCTAACTCGTTGACCCTAGATGACCTGACCTCAAAATTTTCATACAAAATTCCAAATTGATGTGGGAAAAGGTATGCCAAATTTAGGCGCGCTTCCGTGCGCAGTTCTTTCCCTATCCCCGGAGGCCCTTATGGGGGGGGGGGCGTATCATCCCCCCGAGACGGGGCGGGTCTGCTGCGCAATATACCGCCACTGAGCTACATACAGGCTGAACAGATGTAGTCCGCCAGCACCTACAGTAACGCTGAAGCGCAAAAGCTCTTGAGAGCTTAACCACCAAACCGACAAGACGCACCAAATGTTCTTAGAACTTGTCTGGGTGTGCACCATCATTCCAGAGAACCCAAACTCCTGGTGCAACCGCACAAACAAACATTGGGTGTAAGGGAATAACACGCCGCTCATTGCTGTCACAGTGCAATCATGAGTGAAGGGCTGATGCACAACTTCTCGCCATGTATGGGCGTTTGAGGACACACCAAACTCTCTTCCCATACAATCGTAGCAATAACCTGCCAGACAACCTCCAGCCCAGGGGATATATGGACCGGACTACGGCCTACCTCTCTGTAGTCTTGCCAGTCTGATCAGCTGAAAATACGGCCGACAAACAGCCATGGACTGACTACACGCATCGCCAACCGCCGTGGCGTTTAAAAGAAAACCAGAACTGCGAACATCGAACATTATTCCTTTGGCGATGTCCCCTTTCTACTTCGACAATGTGGTGCCAATAGGTGTAGTGTTGTAGGCTTAGTGGAGTAGCTATCTCCACCCAAGCACCGAAGAAATAATTCAATTAGCAAAGCAGTTGCGTTTTAACACGCCTGCCAGAGGGGCGAGGGGCGGAGTCGGCCACACTTCCCGTTCTTCTTATAAATTGGCGGGGATATTGTAATGCATTCTTGTGACTGTTAACAATTGATCAGCGCGTCCAATGCAAACAAATCGGTTGGTAACTATAGGAAGTGCAGGAATGCAAATTCCACTGACCGGCCACCGGACGGGCGTTTGGCCGCCGGGCCTTCAAGGTCACAAAGGTTTCGTTGGTGTACTGGCGCGGAGACACGGTGTGGCGGCCGATCAGAGGCGAAAAAATCCAACGACACGCCGACGCACGTCGGTGACAGCTAAAGGGACACGGAAGAGTAATGAGACAGCCAAAGGCTGACATGTCTTTTTCTTTCCAAGCTTGAAAAACTTTTCTTCTTTTTTAAATCAATCGTATCAGTCAATTTCTGGGTTAGTTTACATTAGAAGATGGCATATTTATATAGTGGTAGCGTCCTTATGAGACAGCTGCTGGCTGAAAAAATTATGCGGCACAGGTGCCGGCCTATGCTAAATTCTCATAGACGTCGGCGGTATGCCGGTGAGACAGCAAGTGAGCTGTCTTGAATGACCTTGCTGAACGAAGTAGAATCGGGTCCTGGGAAATGACGTCATGGAAGTTAAGGGCATCTGCTTGCCCTTAATTAGCGCAATAATTCGTGAAACAGAAAAGCAAATCGACACGAAGACAATTATGTTCCACGCAACTCCCAACAGATACCAAAAACATTACCACTCTCTTTCATGGATCCGCGGGTACATATATTGTTTTCTGTGATGCCATTTTTAGAACAAATTATACCTGGTGGTTTGAATGGTTCCCCCTTGAATGGTATGAAATTGAATCTCCTTGAATGGTATGAAATTGAATCTCCTTGAATGGTATGAAATAGCCTTGGGTTTTCCATGATCTTTGTCCACCGGTTGGTACGTTCATCAAGTCCTCAGTAGGAATAAAGACAATTCTGCGTTCTTTTTTTGCCCTTAAGGAACAACAAGTTGAAGCACGAAGGGCAGCTCTTGCGCGTAAAAAACATGTCCTTCGGTGCAGAAGGAAAGTGGGAACGATGGTGCAGACTGGTGCTCAATGGTGATGTCAACGCATCACCAGGAGCAGGTAATTAATTTTTTTTTGTGATGATTCACTGGACAGTTCCATGCAAGGAATTTATTTTCTTGTGCTGGCTATGCCTGCTGACCAGGTTTACGTACCTAGGTAGATAGGTAAGTGCCTACCTACCACAGGGTTCTGTCTGTGCTTTGTAATCCTAAATGTGGACAATAATTTTTGGAGTAATACAATATGGAGAGGGTGCTTTTCTTTCAGCCAGCGACATCTGAATCTCTGCTTGTGCTATCCAGTGAGTCTTGAACATTTTATTGCAGAGCTGTTAATTGTCGAACAATACCATTCGACCCCCAGATAAGAAGAATGAGATAATAATTTGCTGAAGAGGATGATGTTCTGGGTGCCAAAAATCTATAAATAATCAATTTTTCATATTGTACCATGTCCACATTCCCAAGATACAAATTAGATTCAACTTCTGGCAGCAGGCTGACTTTATTTGATATGGATTTAATACATCTAGTTGTGCCACTTAAATTTTCAATGATGTAATGTCAATAGGTATTACCATTCCAATTATGCCTATTCCTTCTAAATCATAATCTTTGTGTGCTGCTGTAACAACAAAAAGTATTGTGTATTGTTATCACATCCTTCACAACTACATCATTGTTATTTGTGGCCAAATGGAATTCAGCAAAATTTGTCCATCCATGACACCTAGACAAATAAGTTTACAATTTTAGATCAACTCGTATTCATGCTGTTACCCTTAAGCCAGCCAAGACAACATGGTATATTTGTGCTTGGAATGTGTTTTTTTTTCTTGGACCTTATTTTTTTCAGTGCAATAGTTGTGAAGGTGACCAAGATGATGGGACCATCCGTTTTCTGTGCAAATGCTTATTTTTCAGTTTGGAAGCAAAATAACACTAAAAAGAAGCTTTGAGTCAGGTAACAGTAAAAAGTGAATGCTTAAAAAATATAAATAACAATTAAACATAACCTGGCCTCCCTTTGAATAAAAAAAACCAAGTATGGAAACTGGAAAATTTCAAACAATTTGTTTTCTTCAAATTACCCAACTTATAAAAACTTAACACAACTTAATGAAACCTAACATAATATGGCATAATATGCTTAATAGACATAATATGCTTTGAAAAAAGTTTCCAATTTTGTTTTGAGAGTTTTGTTGATTTTTTTAACACTTCCAGCTTATGAAACCAAAACTAACCTAACCAAACTAGTATTATTGCAGTTTAATGTAACCACAAGACAAGTTTTGCACACATTCTACTTCATAAAACATACAAAGGGGTTAGTATTCGTTAAGTTAGGTTAGGTTAGGCTTTTGTTGTAAGTTATGCTTTTTTTGGAAAAAATGGACAATTTTCAAAAAATGTTGAAGTATTCTTTGTTCAAAAACAGTTTAGGCTTGGTTAGGTTAGATTTGGTTAGGTTTTTTGCTTCTCAATTTTTTAAAGAAAATAATTGTTTGCAAATTATCCATTTTTAACAGATAATTTGTATTGCATGGAAGGTTAGGCTAGGTTAGGTTATGTTACGTACTTTTTCTTTGTTTTGAATGTTACTTTGTATGCTATATTACAACAACTTTGTATGCTACTTACTTACAACTTTGTATGCTATACTTTGTATGCTATTGCCGCCTCCACCGGCGGCCCCCAAAAAATATTTTGTGGATTTGATGGTGACAAACTCACAATTCGAAACATAAAAAGTCCTACTCTACAATTTCTAGCTGAAATATGTATCAACTGCAATGAGGATCAAACATGCTTTTTCAACACGGCGAAGCAAGCGTGTGAGGCACTTGTTTTATTAACCATATATGCACAGAATTTGAGACAGCTCACAGGTTCGTCGGTGACAGCTTCGGCATTTTTTTTCACCCCTGCGGCCGATCTCGACCTCACTTGACTCTGAAGGCATTGACCCAGGATAATGAAATTTATACTGAAGTGAGTTTACTACAACCGTAATCTACCCTACACATTTTGTGAACTGGCTTAAGTAGTTTCCGAGATCTTAGGGGGGGGGGACCGCCCCCTCATCCTCCCTCCGTTGCGCGTGGTGTGTGAGAGGCCTTCGGGCGTGCGCTAACCAACAGGTGAACAGTATGTAGGTATGTAACAGTATGTAGTTTAAAAAAGGTGGTATGTAGTATATCACATATTTGTATTGCATTACGAGTATTCCGTCAGAGTCTAACAATTCTGTTATCTGTTATCAACTCCTCATTGCGTTTATAACACATTGTAGGAAAGTCCTTATTGGCACGCGAAAGTCTAGCAACCTCGTCGTTCGCGATAACTCCAGTCACGAAAGTACCAGTACCTTTTGCTGCCCTGTATTTGCACTGGAGCACTCCACGATCACACGAGAACGACAGCCACCGTACAGTACGTTCTCCTCTGAAGGTAAGCCGTGATACTGCCTTTCCTATGAATTTAGAAGCCGAATTTAGTTGGGAAGCGCGCACGCGTAGCAGCGATCCGCTCGCTCAGAGTATTCAAGCCCGACTGACTGGGGCGGGTGCGGCTGAGCGCCGGCCCGTTTCGTCAGTACCCTGCCAACGGCGGGACGGGGGCTTGCCAGGGGTCGGTATAGGACGGCCAGCCCTCTGCGCGGCTCTCGGGCAACAGCAGTACCCCGTCACGTGTGTCGGGCATTGGCCCGGAAACACCGACTGGTAACGCTGAGTCGAGCGACCGACATCCCGTCCGCGAGCTGCCGACTGGCTGGGACCCGTGGGGCGATACGTTTACTGTATGCTGGCTTACGGGATTATTTCAATTACAGTTACGGGATAGCCAAAAGTATGATTTTATGTGAACACAGTTACATCTAGCATTAATGATGGCGGCGGTACGTGCCGGTCGGATAGAGGTCAAGATACAGCCGTCTGCATCACCCACTGACGATCACATCACCCACTGACGACGGCGGCGCGGCGCGCGCCGGGGAGGGGTTCGAGGTCACCTCTGCAGAGGCGACGGCCGGGCGCGCTGGGATGCTGGAGAGGGGAGGGGAAGATACAAGGTCCAATGTACGTCTCCGTTCGGGCGGTGGCTGCTGACGTAGGCAGCAGACAGGCCGACGCCAGTCTCGGAGCCGGGGACTTGTCGTGCCATGAACGGAGTGGGTTGGGGCTGAATTTATGGGATCAAGACGCTCAAAAACTAACTCTCTTACAACATGATGTGTATAATATATGAATGAATTATGCTCCGCATGATTACCTTGTAAATATATGGATAGCATTAACCCTCCCCGTCTTTCCGTTCATATCCTCACACCCCGTCTCGGGGGAGGAGGGGGGGTCATACAAACCCCCATCTAATCTCCAAACTAATCGTCGCACGAAAACGAAAGAGGTGTCATCGGAAAGCGCTCGACGAGTAGGACCCCCCTCCCCCCCCCCAAAGTGACGTTACTTGGGGGCCCAAGTTTTCACGATTTACATCATGTATTTGGCTTTGGGGAGTTCATTTTTTCGGGAGATTTGAAGAAGAAAAATATTTGGAATCAGAAAAGGAAGGCGAAATCGACCATGGGCCTAACATTTTTACCCACCCAAAAACCTTCTTTTTGAAATTTTAAAATTTTTAGTTTTCAATTTTCATTAATTGTTATTTTTATAATGGGTAGAGTGGACCGAAAAACGTTGTTCGAAGTCAACTAGTTCTCATAAAAATGCTTGCTTTAGCCAGAATCTTCGATTTTAGCTCTTATCGGTAAATATGCAAAACTAATAAGTAATCAAAAAACGGGGAAAATCCCTCAGGTGCGTTTTGTTTCGTACCTAAAGATCAGCAAACGCTGAAAGTTTCATTAAAATATCTATCCATTAAAGCGTGACGACTGGTTGAATATTTCTGGAGGTAATGGCCTTGACTAACTCGTTGACCCAAGATGACCTGAACTCAAAAGTTTGACACAACATTCCAAATTGATGTGGCAAAAGGAATGCCAAATTTCGGCGCTTTGTCGCGCGCCGTTCTTTCACTATCCGCGGATAACCTTAGGGGAGATGGCGCGGGTTAAGTTACATAAATTTATTGGTGATAAACATTAAGATAAGATACGCTGCATTAAATACATTCAAATACGGCTCCATTTGTATTATCGGGGAAAGGTCATCGTGCAATATTGATTCGCATAAATAGCGTTTAAATTACGTGAGTGCATCAAATTAAGCTCCGCATTCGAAGCACTGATACTCTGCTCTGACCAGTCACCACTAGCCTCATGTCCACTCACCAGCCCACTTCTAGCTCGGACCAGTCACCACTAGCCTCACGCACACTCACCAGCCCACTTCTAGCTCGGACCAGTCACCACTAGCCTCACGCACACTCACCAGCCCACTTCTAGCTCGGACCAGTCACCACTAGCCTCACGCACACTCACCAGCCCACTTCTAGCTCGGACCAGTCACCACTAGCCTCACGCACACTCATCAGCCCACTTCTAGCTCGGACCAGTCACCACTAGCCTCACGCACACTCATCAGCCCACTTCTAGCTCGGACCAGTCACCACTAGCCTCACGCACACTCATCAGCCCACTTCTAGCTCGGACCAGTCACCACTAGCCTCACGCACACTCATCAGCCCACTTCTAGCTCGGACCATTGTCCTGCCTTATCCCTGACACGGCGTGGCATCTATTGTCCTGACACGACCTTTACCAATATGTTTTTACCCACACACATAACATGAGCAATGCACCGTTGACACGAGCTTACTCCAGCTGGCCTCACTCCCGTGACGCCTGATCTCCACCGACCTGACCTGACCAGATCTGACCTTCGGCGACCTGCCACGGTCTCGACTGACCTGTCTGAGTCGTCGACGAGCCTGTCGCAGAAGACGCGGTACACCTCGTGCACCCACAGACGCATCAGTTTGGCGGCGTCTGGCAGCTGCGCGGCGGGAACCAGCAAAACCCCGCGAATGACGCGCGCCATGTCGCGAAGGTTGAACACGTAGTGCGATTTGGCGGGAGTGGGCAGGAAGGCTGTCACGGCCCCGGCGTAAACGGCGCGTGTGGCGTCCACCAGTGTCTGCCGGACCGACGGTGCGGGTCATGGGTGTACAGCAGTCACGCGGCAGCTTCAGCTGGACCATGTGGACGCTGTATCAGAGTGTGTGGTTAGACCTGTACATATTTGGAGATGGATCGTATGGTGGAATTTCCATGTTGTTGAAGCTATATAAAGAGCGAAGTTTGGATATTGTTAGAGATATAAATCACGAATACTATTTGTTTTCGATTAAATGGAAGCCATGGTTAGTCATGATGCGAATATTACGATGTTTATATATTGATTCTGCATAGTCATAAACTGACCTCCTGTACGACACTGACCTATAGGTCGCGATACAAATATATTGCAGCTTTAATCTACTAAATAGAGCAGGAATACACAATCCAGTGTTGAGATGGAAAACATGATCTCCTCGATGACGCCGTCACCAGTGATCTTGGTAGCCTCGGTAGCCTCGGTAGCCTCGGTAGCCTCGGTAGCCTCGGTAGCCTCGGTAGCCTCGGATACTTTAAATGCTGCCAATGGGTGTAGAACTGACGGTCGGAGGCGTGCCGAAGGAACGGCAAAAGAAGTGTTGGGGTGAGAGGGGTGGAAGGCCAGAGCCGAGTTTTAGACCAATTCCTTCCTGTCAACAACGTCATAGGGTTTGTTGCCGCTGATAATTTTACAAGTTGGCAGCTTCATAGTTCCAAACCTTATTGAGCTGAGACGTTTACGGCGCCGCACTCATGGAGCTGCCATTCCGCTGGACACAGCCATGTCCATTCGTTGCGACGTTGTACTCAAAGACGGACGGGGATTCCGCATCGATATGTGAGATAGATACCGCAGATACATAACTGCGAGAGATACCGCAGCCAACAACTGCGAGAGATACCGCCCTTCTGGCGAGAGACAAACAAGATCCCACCAATCTGGGACAGAAGTAAGTGAGCACTGTTATTATATATGCCCTGATTACAGGTGGTCATTGTACGCGATAAGATATTTATGCCTCTTTGCTGAACATTGATGTCCTTGTTTTCTTCGTTGTCCTAATGTTTGTTTCGTTCATTTCTTCACAGTATTTACGTGACCAGAGGCGACAGGTTGGATGAGCCAATAAATGAGTCAAGTGACGCGGTCGCTATCCCAGTCCCAACCCATGTTTGCCGTTACAGGTTAATGGCCAAGATCCGAGGTGGTTGGGAGCATGGCCTACTGTCCCTCCTGTTCCCACGCTAATAGCCGGAGACCTATGTGGAGTTTGAAAGCGCTATGTTACTTAGTTTTCAAGCTATTTGGAAAAGTAACAGCGGTAGTGTGCTTAGTCCCCCCCCTCCGCCAATTTTAGGATCACCGGCGAAGTTAGCTAGTGCCCGGAAATCCAGTTATCTACCAGACAAAAATTGGATAGTCAAATACACAGCCGGATTTGATCGCTAATCCCAGATGAAAAAAGGCAATCACTTGTCCTGTTCATGACGATGATTGCAATTGCGGTCGTCAGTATACTTTGGTTACTTTCGCGGATCCTTCACCCCGGACACGGTGTGTTTGTCTTATGAGAACTTCACACAGGGTGGTATCTCTTCTAGATGGTGTCTTTCGTCCCCCGTCTTCCGCCCGCAAATACTTACATTGTCGCAATCTCATCTGCACCCACACAACTGTCTTGGCCAGCCGTAGGAGTGTTTGCATGGCATTTTTATTGATGATTGGAAATTACATAGACATTGCGCAGTATGTATCCACATGCATGAGCAAGCAATGCAAGTAAGGAGTAAGCAAACAATGCAAAAAAGCAATGCACGCTGCACAGAACCCTGATGAAATATAAAGGGTTTCCCCCTTCCTCAGAATATCACCAATTCTAACCCTTTTCAGGAACGACCTCGAGAAAGTTTACTTTTCGGTTGGATTCACATTCACTGGTGTCGGACGCACGACAGCCACCACCACCGACTCGTCAACCACCGAGCGCCTCCTTACCCTTCCGAAGCGAGCCACCACTGACTCGGCAACCACCGAGCGCCTCCTTACCCTGCCGAAGCGAGCCACCACTGACTCGGCAACCACCGAGCGCCTCCTTACCCTGCCGAAGCGAGCCACCACTGACTCGGCAACCACCGAGCGCCTCCTTACCCTGCCGAAGCGAGCCACACTGACTCGGCAACCACCGAGCGCCTCCTTACCCTGCCGAAGCGAGCCACCACTGACTCGGCAACCACCGAGCGCCTCCTTACCCTGCCGAAGCGAGCCACAGCGCTGTCGAAGCGCGCCTTCTCACCCTGCCGAAGCGGGCCACGGCGCTGTCGAAGCGCGCCTCCTCACCCTGCCGAAGCGGGCTACGGCGCTGTCGAAGCGCGCCTTCCTACCCTGCCGAAGCGGGCCACGGCGCTGTCGAAGCGCGCCTTCTTACCCTGCCGAAGCGTGACTCCTCACCTTGCCGAAGCGTGCTACAGCGCTGTCGAAGCGCACCTCATCACCCTGCCGAAGCGTGCTACAGCGCTGTCGAAGCGCACCTCATCACCCTGCCGAAGCGGGCCACGGCGCTGTCGAAGCGTGACTCCTCACCCTGTCGAAGCGTGACTCCTCACCTTGCCGGAGCGCGCCACGGCGCTGTCGAAGCGTGCCTCCTTACCCTGCCGAAGCGCGCCACGGCGCTGTCGAAGCGTGACTCCTCACTCTGTCGAAGCGTGACTCCTCACCTTGCCGGAGCGCGCCACGGCGCTGTCGAAGCGTGCCTCCTTACCCGGCCGAAGCGCGCCACGGCGCTGTCGAAGCCCTTGCCGAAGTGCCAGTCGACGATGGCGCCGAAGATCTTGCCGAGCACGTCGTCGCCGAACGCGTCGATGCCGATGACGTTCAGGTGGCGCACGAACCGACTACTGACGTCGTTGCGGCCGCCGCCCGGCGGGCCCATCGCCGAGAGGAACAGCTGGCGGACAGGGCGGCAGTCTCAGAGCGCCAGGTCAGGCGGCCGAGGGAAGCCACGTCACAGGGTGGAACAGCTGACGGACAGGGCGGCAGTCTCAGAGCGCCAGGTCAGGCGGCCGAGGGAAGCCACGTCACAGGGTGGAACAGCTGACGGACAGGGCGGCAGTCTCAGAGCGCCAGGTCAGGCGGCCGAGGGAAGCCACGTCACAGGGTGGAACAGCTGGCGGACAGGGCGGCAGTCTCAGAGCGCCAGGTCAGGCGGCCAAGGGAAGCCACGTCACAGGGTGGAACAGCTGGCGGACAGGGCGGCAGTCTCAGAGCGCCAGGTCAGGCGGCCGAGGGAAGCCACGTCACAGGGTGGAACAGCTGGCGGACAGGGCGGCAGTCTCAGAGCGCCAGGTCAGGCGGCCGAGGGAAGCCACGTCACAGGGTGGAACAGCTGGCGGACAGGGCGGCAGTCTCAGAGCGCCAGGTCAGGCGGCCGAGGGAAGCCACGTCACAGGGTGGAACAGCTGGCGGACAGGGCGGCAGTCTCAGAGCGCCAGGTCAGGCGGCTGAGGGAAGCCACGTCACACGGTGGAACAGCTGGCGGACAGGGCGGCAGTCTCAGAGCGCCAGGTCAGGCGGCCGAGGGAAGCCACGTCACAGGGTGGAACAGCTGACAGATATGAGGGGCGTCACAAGCGAGGCAGAATAGCTGATGAGGGAGGGGTGACATCAAACGAGAGCAAAACTAATGGCAAATCCTTCTGTCTGTTTTTCTACCTGCCTATCTATCTGTCTTTCTATCTATCTCGCTATCTGTCTAGCCATCTATCTACATATCTATCTAACTATCTATCCATCTATCCAGAACAAAAGCAACAGACTCGCTGGGGAGTAGATGGGAATTACTTGTCTTCCTCGCTCAAAAATGACCAGAGCCACGACTCCATGAGCCATTCACAGCTTCCAAATTGGAAACAATCTTCTAGATATTGGAAGGCAACTTCCAATACAACCCGGATAGGAACCAAACCTAACCTAACCGTCCAATTTGGAAGCTAACTCACAAGTTGGAAGCAAACTTACAATTTAGAAACTGGCTTTCAATTTGGAAGCCAATTTGGAAGTTATGAACGTTGGGAGTTATGGACTTCGTAAGACATAAACGCCCGAGCAGACACAGTTGGTGGTGCCACCTATCATGCAGTCAATGCTGCCACCTACCACACGTGCATCTCTGCCACCTACCACGTCGATGAGCTGCAGCCGACTGGTGTCCTTGAGGTCGTACCAGTGGCCGTGGTCGATCCACTGTCGCAGCAGTTCAATGGGCGGCTGAGCGCCGTACTTCTCCTTCTGAGGCATGTTCAGGTCGTCCACGAACACAATGCACTTGCGTCCCATCATCGGGCCGTACACGCCCTTTCGCCGCCTGGTGGCAAGACAGGGAAGTGCGAATTAGCGACAGATCCACGGACGGTACACAAGCAATGGCCATCGGTGTAAGGCATGTGCCAGATCACCGCCGCCGTGTTCAGCTTGCTGGTGATGCGCCCCAGTTTCCTTGTCCAGCGCACATGCTGATAATTCATTCTGCGTCCGGAGATACGTCCATTGGCACTGTGCGGGCCGTGTCCCGGATACCATCACCTGCGGCTCGCTTCATTATTTAAAACAATTACTTCAAAGGTGTCCTGCAATTAATTTATAAAGCAGTCATACAACTAGCATAGTTCATTGCATCGCCTCTGGCACAACGACGCAATGTTTCGACGGCGCAGTTTAAAGTGAGTTGAACGTGTTGAATTATTATACAAAGCCGTCACACTGCAGCACCCATGACCTTGTCACGTCATTTGTCAGCTGGCCGACTGAGCCGATAACGAAGAATACACATGGCTAGCAAGCACGCATAGCGACTCGATCTCTCACCAGAGCAGGTGAGACCAATGCAAACCAGCAGTCTAACTAACTGAGCTACCGGGGAGGCAGGCCTTGCTACCGGTGATAATCGCAGCTTTGCTCTGTCCAACCATCTCATTATATTGCCCCGGGCCCTGCCTTGGTCCTGTCCAGCTGACAAATGACACAACTCTAGATCACGTTGCCCGTCGGACCGTCGGATGGCACGGGCCATATCGCCGCTGACCTGTCCAGCTTGCTCAGTATATCTCCCCGGACCCTGCCTTGGTCCTGTCCAGCTGACAAATGCCACAATTCCAGAGCGCGTTTTCGGCGGCTGGCAGGGGCCGGCTCGCCGCTCACCTGTCCAGCTTGCTCAGTATATCGCCCCGGGCCCTGCCTTGGTCCTGTCCAGCTCGCCTGGCTCGCCCGGCTGGCCGCTCACCTGTCCAGCTTGCTCAGTATATCGCCCCGGGCCCTGCCTTGGTCCTGTCCAGCTCGCCTGGCTCGCCCGGCTGGCCGCTCACCTGTCCAGCTTGCTCAGTATATCGCCCCGGGCCCTGCCTTGGTCCTGTCCAGCTCGCCTGGCTCGCCCGGCTGGCCGCTCACCTGTCCAGCTTGCTCAGTATATCGCCCCGGGCCCTGCCTTGGTCCTGTCCAGCTCGCCTGGCTCGCCCGGCTGGCCGCTCACCTGTCCAGCTTGCTCATGACGATGTCCTGCGTCTGGCCGGCGGTGGTGCGCGCCGAGAAGCTGACCATGTTGAGGACGAACTTGTCGCGCGGCAGCTGCGCCAGGAAGCTGCCCGTGATGGCCGACTTGCCGGTGCCGGTGGGCCCCACCAGCAGCGCCGGCACGCCGTGCGCCAGGTACATGTCCAGCAGGAACGTCTGGCGGGCCGTCTCGTCGGTGGCCACCGTCAGCTCGCTCACCTGCGGCGGCGGGGCGAGTGACACGTGTGGCGGATAGTGGGTCTGGAGAAGGGTGTCTGGTGACACTTGAAGGGTGTCTGTCAGCTAACTCCTGCGGCGGCGGGGCGGGTGACACGTGTGGCGGATAGTGGGTCTGGTGACACTTGAAGGGTGTCTGTCAGCTAACTCCTGCGGCGGCGGGGCGGGTGACACGTGTGGCGGATAGTGGGTCTGGTGAAGGGTGTCTGGTGACACTTGAAGGGTGTCTGTCAGCTAACTCCTGCGGCGGCGGGGCGAGTGACACGTGTGGCGGATAGTGGGTCTGGTGAAGGGTGTCTGGTGACACTTGAAGGGTGTCTGTCAGCTAACTCCTGCGGCGGCGGGGCGGGTGACACGTGTGGCGGATAGTGGGTCTGGCGAAGGGTGTCTGGTGACACTTGAAGGGTGTCTGTCAGCTAACTCCTGCGGCGGCGGGGCGAGTGACACGTATGGCGGATAGTGGGTCTGGAAGGGACACTTGAAGGGTGTCTGTCAGCTAACTCCTGCGGCGGCGGGGCGAGTGACACGTGTGGCGGATAGTGGGTCTGGAGAAGGGTGTCTGGTGACACTTGAAGGGTGTCTGTCAGCTAACTCCTGCGGCGGCGGGGCGAGTGACACGTGTGGCGGATAGTGGGTCTGGAGAAGGGTGTCTGGTGACACTTGAAGGGTGTCTGTCAGCTAACTCCTGCGGCGGCGGGGCGGGTGACACGTGTGGCGGATAGTGGGTCTGGTGAAGGGTGTCTGTCAGCTAACTCCTGCGGCGGCGGGGCGAGTGACACGTGTGGCGGATAGTGGGTCTGGAGAAGGGTGTCTGGTGACACTTGAAGGGTGTCTGTCAGCTAACTCCTGCGGCGGCGGGGCGAGTGACACGTGTGGCGGATAGTGGGTCTGGAGAAGGGTGTCTGGTGACACTTGAAGGGTGTCTGTCAGCTAACTCCTGCGGCGGCGGGGCGAGTGACACGTGTGGCGGATAGTGTGTCTGGCGAAGGGTGTCTGGTGACTCGTGTGGGGAAATCAGGTGAGTCGTGTGACGAGGAAGTTGATCTGAAGAAGGGTGTCTGGTGACACTTGAAGGGTGTCAGCCGACTCGTGTGGGGAAATTCAGTTGAGTCGTGTGAATGCTGCACTTGACTTGTGTGTCATACGTTATATGAATTATGTGAGCGGTATTAGATGACTTGTGTTTTGGGTGCCAGGTGAATTGGGTGAGAGGATCACGGCAGTCATGTTAAGGATGGTAACTTGCTTACTTGGCAAAGATCAGGAGGCCAGCTGACTTACATTAATAGTGCAGGAGGCCAGGTGCTTACACATCTTAATCCGGGGCATTTTACGACCCCCACCCCGCCCCCAAGATCTTCTGCGTAAAGTTAAAAATCGGCTCGTGGCAGCGCGCAGAAATTTCGCACACCTTTTTCCACATCAATTTGACATGCCAAATGACAATTTTAAAGTAAGGTCATCTACGGTCACCGAGTTAGTCAAGGTCAAGTGAGATCACCTCCAAAATCCTTCAGCCAGGTTTTTTTCTTCTTTTTTTTATATTATTGAATGAAACATTCAGCGTTTGCTTATGCCAGCGCTGACCGGGTGCAACAAAACGCGCCAGAGGAATTTTTGACCTTTTCGTTCTTGATAACTGATTTGTTTTGCATATTTTCCCATTATGGCTAAAATTGAAGATTCTGGCTGGGGTAAGCACCTTTTTGGGGGCTAAGTTGACTTAAAACAACGTTTCCTGGTGCGCTCTACCAATTAGGACGAAAAGTTGAAGAAAATTAAACTCAACTTTTTTAAAAACAATTTCCTAACTTTAAAGTTGATATATGAGTGGGCGAACATGTTGGGGCTATAATCGATTTTGCCTTCCTTTTCCGATTCCAAATAATTATTTTCCTTAAAATCTCCCCAAAAATGAACTCGGAGCACGAAACATCACGTCAGTCGTGATTCCATAGACCCCATAGTCACGTCACCTTTTGAGGGGATACAATTTTTGGGGTGGTTTTGGGCCCTAGTCATCGAGCGCTTTCTGATGGCACCACCTTCACTTTCGTGCAACGCTTAGCTTGGAGATTAGAGGGGTTATAAAAGGACTCCCTCCGAGACGGAGTGTGACGATCTAACCGGAAATGCGGCGCTGGTTAAGGAGGCTACAAGCTCAGAGAAGGGCGTCTAGCTACCTCACGCGATACGGCAGGTACTTTCCAGAATCTTCCTACCGTTCCAGAGCTCACTCCTGATGTTATTCTCGCCAGCAAACATTGCAACAGTCGGTGTTAGTAATTCGAATTTCAGGGAACATCGGGTACATTGGTCAAATCATGTCTCACGAGATGGGAGAGGCATGTCGGACTACCCACCCGAGAGATCGCGAGCCAGTGTAGGACTTCACGCAGGGGACCAGTGGCTGTTACCTTGACGTTGGCGGGGGACCAATAGCTGTTACCATGACGTTGGCGGGGGACCTTGGCGCCTGTTACCTTGGCGTCAGCGAAGGTAGCTGTTACCTTGGCGTTGGCGGGGGACCAATAGCTGTTACCTTGGCGTCAGCGAAGGTAGCTGTTACCTTGGCGTTGGCGGGGGACCAATAGCTGTTACCTTGGCGTTGGCAGGTATCTGCAGTTGCGCCTTGTCGACCGTGTCGATCCAGCGTACCCAGCGACCCGTGTCACGCTTCTCGTACATGAAATCGTACACCAGGCCGCTCTCGGGGAACAGTTGGCTGAGGGTCAAACGTACACCGACAGTCAGCAGCAGCTGTCTGTGGACACGGATGGGGTACAGACGTACACCGACAGTCAGCAGCTGCTGTCTGTGGACACAGCTGACTGGGGTACAGACGTACACCGAGAGTCAGCAGCTGACGTCTGTCGACACAGCTGACTGGGGTACAGACGAACACCGACAGTCAGCAGCTGACGTCTGTGGACACAGCTGACTGGGGTACAGACGTACACCGAGAGTCAGCAGCTGACGTCTGTCGACACAGCTGACTGGGGTACAGACGTACACCGACAGTCAGCAGCTGACGTCTGTCGACACAGCTGACTGGGGTACAGACGTACACCGACAGTCAGCAGCTGACGTCTGTCGACACAGCTGACTGGGGTACAGACGTACACCGAGAGTCAGCAGCTGACGTCTGTCGACACAGCTGACTGGGGTACAGACGAACACCGACAGTCAGCAGCTGACGTCTGTGGACACGGCTGGGGTACAGACGTACACCGACAGTCAGCAGCTGTCGTCTGTGGACACGGCTGGGGTACAGACGTACACCGACAGTCAGCAGCTGCTGTCTGTGGACACGGCTGAGGTACAGACGTACACCGACAGTCAGCAGCTGACGTCTGTGGACACAGCTGACTGGGGTACAGACGTACACCGACAGTCAGCAGCTGACGTCTGTGGACACAGCTGACTGGGGTACAGACGTACACCGACAGTCAGCAGCTGACGTCTGTGGACACAGCTGACTGGGGTACAGACGTACACCGACAGTCAGCAGCTGCTGTCTGTGGACACGGCTGGGGTACAGACGTACACCGACAGTCAGCAGCTGCTGTCTGTCGACACAGCTGGCTGGGGTACAGACGTACACCGACAGTCAGCAGCTGCTGTCTGTGGACGCGGCACACCCCAGGCCGCAATTATCTCTGACTCTACTAAGCCATTTGTGTAAAAAGTGTGTTTGTTCGCAAGTCTGTCGTCCTTGCTTCTCCAGTGGATCACCAAAGGTTGGAGCGAAAACTATATGCGCTGGAGACGTGAAATTTTCACAATGCGCACACAACGAATGGTCCATGGTTCATGTGTACGTCCTGGTGTCATTGTCGTGGAGTGTGTTTTAAGCATGTGATGTGTGCTTAAATTTGCTCTATGGTCCTCGTACGGTTAGCGTGGTATTTTCAAGTTGGAGAAGAAAAGTTTCCGTTGTACATATCGAAGCTTGGCTCCGCTCACGTTTTAGCCAGCCAGAAGTGGGTGACGCCATTCGAAAGCCACAAGTGTCGGCTATCTTTTGGGCGCAATTTCCATGCAATCGGATCAACACGTTGCCCGTGGCATACGTGAACGTAGTGCGAGCTCAAATTGGCGATATATGTTCACTTTGCATGTAAAACGGGTTTTCTGCAGTCTAATTTTAGTGTAACAAGTTGGCTCACTTTCAACCGGCATAGCTACCGAACCAATGGTCGGATCGACACGAAACCAACAACACAGTGTAGACGCAATAAGCGCCGAGCTTGACAGGGCAATTGTTGCCAGTTCACGTGAACCGGCAACAACTGGGACAAATGGGAGCTGTGAAAAGTGAAAGTCGGCTTTTTGCTACGTTTTTCATTATTCGATCTTCATCTCATGGTTCCATGTACCGGCTACACTTTACACATTTACCCTGGCCACGTGCCATGCACACGTGCTGTCAGTTGCAAACTTAATGGTGCATGTCGTCAATCGTAAAAACGGCTCTCTTTACACGCGTTTAACCCCCTTGTAAGACATCATTTTGGGACCAAGCTATTCGTACGCCTACCTCAATTCGCTCCCATGCCCACAATATCTTTTGATTTCGGCCATCTCAAATACTTTGGCTACAATTAACGATGCCCCAAACCCTTGCCCAATTGCGGATTGCGGGCACAGAAGATTTGTGTATCATTGCGCAGACGACCGCCGGACAAGAGCCGAGGTCGACATTGCTCAGCTTCAGGATTCGAAAAGTATTTGGGGCGCGCGCACTGAAATGCCAGCCGGACCTCCACGGGAAGGATTTCACTGCAGTAATTATACATATTTCAGCTATGAAAACCAATGAATAAAGCCGGCTCCATTTATACCGGCATAACTCGGGAACCAATGGACCGATCGACACGAAACCAACATCACTGTGTATCTACGAGAACAGTGATGCCGTTCAGTGGAGCAAGCGGGTGTTATTAGTTCTTTTTTAAACCTATTTTGTCCTTAATTTTGTTCTTAAAATGTCAAAAATATTCTCTTTTTCACGCAGTGGAGAAAATGACGCATGCACTTGTCCGGTGCTATGCATTTGACGAGGATATTCGCATGGCCGTTCCATACTGCGGTCTATTTCAAAATGAAATATATATGATGATGTAGGACAACTCCTTGAATCAGGCTATTCATGTTGTCATTATTAAGGATTTATGTTGCGAACGCTATGACCTGATGGACAACTGAAAGTAGTCACCACTTGAATCACGTTCAGTGAAGCAATCGGGTACACATAACCACACCGACCCTTTGCTAAGTTTGAAGGACTTCGGCTTGACGTATGCCTTGTCGACTCCCAGCAGGACACCCCGCAGCAGAGCGTCGAACGCTACCCGACTCTCTGACGTCATCAGGGCGCCGATCGACCACGGCAGGCAGAACACAAACAGGCCCTGCAAACACACCGGCACAACACCCACTGACCACAGCACGTGGAACATAAACAAGCCCTCAAAAATACCAAAGCCGAACAAAACAGCTCACGAATAAGACTTTCACACAAACAGATAAAACCGAATGACTTCCGCGGGTCACATAGAGACATGCACGCAGAGTTTGGCTCGTGGAACACAAGCGGCCCAACAAAAGACAGCAGGGCATGCTGATGATCTCGGAACAGCAGGGCATCACCAGTACACCTGTCCAGGACTGATATGCACATTCACGTCCCCAACTGGCATAGACCAATCAAGCACCAAAATGCACCCAAGAAATTATGTTTAATGGATAGTGCACAATAACCAGTTTTGTAAAGGCTAATAAGCACCTGGATGAAATACCGATAACTGACTCATTCACCTCACCTCCTCTCATCTCTCCTCATCTCATCTCATCTCATCTCATCTCATCTCATCTCATCTCATCTCATCTCATCTCATCTCATCTCATCTCATCTCATCTCATCTCATCTCATCTCATCTCATCTCATCTCATCTCATCTCATCTCATCTCATCTCATCTCATCTCATCTCATCTCACCTCACCTCACCTCACCTCACCTCACCTCACCTCACCTCACCTCACCTCACCTCACCTCACCTCACCTCACCTCACCTCACCTCACCTCACCTCACCTCACCTCACCTCACCTCACCTCACCTCACCTCACCTCACCTCACCTCACCTCACCTCACCTCACCCTCATCCCAAATCAGTACCACCGTCAATGCACATGACAATTAATCTGGGAGTTAAAGCAATGGCATAATTAAGGGAGTCACGCACAAAAATGTGCGCCGGGTGTCCTCATGCTTCACCCATCTCGTATTGCAAATGTAGCAAAATCCTTGACATCTGTTAGAGGACAAACGTGTCGGGCAAGGTCCTGACGCTCCCGACCACCCTGGGTGCGCCACTAACCAAACACACGTTTAACCCAACTGTCGCAAATGCGTGGCTTCCATTTGGTATTACGCAAGTCGTAACCTCGCTATGTCCCCCCGGGAGAACCCCCACCCCATCATCCTCGGCACGCATACTCTGACTAAGTCGAGGCTCAGTTGCCAGCTGTCACAGGGTGAGCACAGATAATACACCGGTCCAGGCAGCGACAGCAGACTCCACACAGGCAGCCGATTGCACTGACCTGGACCCAGTTGGTCAGATTGTTTGGATGGATCGGGTCCTTCCCGGGCTGCGTCGACTCAGCAATCTCGTCCAGTAGACACGTGTACAGATTGGTGAAGCACTGCGCGTCACGCGCGCCAGGTCAGCCACATGCGAGGCGGTGCGGAGAGCACACCACGTCGGCTCGTCTCCGATACCCAACAACGGCGATAGACACCTCATAACGATACCCAGCGTCACAGAATCGCCGAGAAAGAATGATCAGGTAGTGCAATTCTCCTATGAGGAGGTGGGGAAACACACTAAAGTCACTGAGAAAGGATGATTAGGTAGCGCCACTGTCCTATGAGGAGGTGAGGAAACACACTAAAGTCACTGAGAAAGGATCATTAGGTAGCGCCACTGTCCTATGAGGAGGTGAGGAAACACACTAAAGTCGCTGAGAAAGGATCATTAGGTAGCGCCACTGTCCTATGAGGAGGTGAGGAAACACACTAAAGTCGCTGAGAAAGGATCATTAGGTAGCGCCACTGTCCTATGAGGAGGTGAGGAAACACACTAAAGTCGCTGAGAAAGGATGAAGGTAGTGCAACTGCCCTCTGAGGAGGTGGGGAAACACTAAAGTCACTGAAATGACGATGTCCGTTGATTTGTATAAACGGAATTTTGTTTTCGCTATGTGTGATGTCGAAAGCAATCTCGCAAAATACCAAGATTCCACACGAGAAAAACACCAATTTTAGGTTCTTATTCCTCATTTCAATCTAAACTAGAAACATAATGTTCTGATAATGTCAATTAGTGACAGCAAGCCATGTGAAATTAACTGTTGTTACATTAACAGTTATGCAATACACTGTTGAACATTTAAAGAAGGCGATCAATTTCGAGGCTAGGATCGTCGTAGGGGCTCGTTGTCGTGATCACATCTCGCCGACAGTGGCAACGCTGGGCTGGCGCAGTGTCTGTGACCTCGTCACCCACCGCGACAACATCGCTGTGTTTAGAGCCCTCAATGATCCGCGAGCCCCCGAGGCGATCCGTTCTCTGTTCCGCCGGCGGTCGGATGTCTCCCGGCGCTCCACTCGTGCGACGGTGGCTGGGGCACTGGAGCCACCGCCTTTCCGCCTCAGCATGTCACGTAGAGCCTTCTCCTTCCGGGCAGCCTCGGCCTGGAACCTACTGCCGCCGGCCACTTCCGCTTCTCGGACACGGGGCGAGTTCGTCGCGATGCTGAACGTCTTATAAATTGACTTCACGCGTTCGGTTTTTCCCTGTATACCGTTGTTTTGCTGCTTTCATTTTTGCTCATGTTTGTGAAATGTATCCGACTGTAATCTGACACAAACCAAATATTAATCCATTTTATGGAAGCGGATTGTTAAATCTCGCAAATACAAAAATACGCCAACTACTCTCTTACTCGTGCATACACAGCCTCCAACCCAGATCACGACAGTGTGCGCTGACCTGACGTAGCAGTACACAGCACTCACCCAGACCAGGTGCAGGTCGGAGGGGCGTGACCTGACGTAGCAGTACACAGCACTCACCCAGACCAGGTGCAGGTCGGAGGGGCGTGACCTGACGTAGCAGTACACAGCACTCACCCAGACCAGGTGCAGGTCGGATGGGCGTGACCTGACGTAGCAGTCCACAACACTCACCCAAACCAGGTGCAGGTCGAAGGGGCGTGACCTGACGTAGCAGTACACAGTACTCACCCAGACCAGGTGCAGGTCGGAGGTGCGCATGAACACCTTGGCGTCGTGCTTCAGGAAGAGCAGCAGCGGGTCGATCAACCACTCGAACATGTCGTTGACGCTAGACTTCAGCTCCTCGGTGAAGGCACCGGGCAGAGTGTTCAGGTATGAGTCCTGTGTGGAGAGCGGTATGTCAGCTCCTTAGTGAAGCCGCCGGGCAGAGTGTTCGGGTATGAGTCCTGTGTGGAGAGCGGTATGTCAGCTCCTCAGTGAAGCCGCCGGGCAGAGTGTTCGGGTATGAGTCCTGTGTGGAGAGCGGTATGTCAGCTCCTCAGTGAAGCCGCCGGGCAGAGTGTTCAGGTATGAGTCCTGTGTGGAGAGCGGTATGTCAGCTCCTCAGTGAAGCCGCCGGGCAGAGTGTTCGGGTATGAGTCCTGTGTGAAGAGCGGTATGTCAGCTCCTCAGTGAAGCCGCCGGGCAGAGTGTTCGGGTATGAGTCCTGTGTGGAGAGCGGTATGTCAGCTCCTTAGTGAAGCCGCCGGGCAGTGTTCAGGTATGAGTCCTGTGTGGAGAGCGGTATGTCAGCTCCTCAGTGAAGCCGCCGGGCAGAGTGTTCGGGTATAAAGACATAAAAGACATAAAAGATCAGTGCAACTATGAGCCACAAGGGCCCTTCTTGGTTGCACTCTGTACACTGAACCAGTTGTCCATCAAATGTGTTGATCAACTCTCCCTGGAATACTGAAAAACAAGCCCCCTATTCTTATAATGATTATCTATGCTGTTCTTAAAGATGTTCAGTGTGTTGCTACTGACAATGGTTTCTGGCAGCTGGTTCCAGTGTTCTACTATCCTGTTGGTGAAGAAGGACTGTCTTAACCTTGTCCTGCTGTGATTAACTTTAATTTTGAATTGATGACCTGTAATTGCATCATTTCTGTTCAATTCAAACAGTTCCCTGAGATAACCCTGTTCCTGACCATGAACAAATTTAAAGACCTGGATGAGATCTCCTCTCAGCCTTCTATATCTAAGTGAAAACATATTCAGCTTCTTCAATCTTTCCTCATATGCCAGGTTGCCCATACCATTCACTATTTGTGTTGCCCTCTTTTGTACTCTCTCTAAAAGCCAACAATCTTTTTCATAACTAGGGGACCAGGCTTGGACACAATATTCCAGATGTGGCCTGACATATGCACAATAAAGCTTCCTGATGACTTCCTCACTTTTGTATGATACATTCCTATTTATTGCCCCAAGCATTCTTAGTGCCTTCTTCCTGGCTTCTTTGGTCTGTTCT
This sequence comes from Ashinkailepas kermadecensis, assembly GCA_034440615.1. Taxonomy (NCBI): domain Eukaryota; kingdom Metazoa; phylum Arthropoda; class Thecostraca; family Neolepadidae; genus Ashinkailepas; species Ashinkailepas kermadecensis. Next base: position 159,898 of record JAOTOM010004420.1, on the reverse strand, counting down.
GATGCCCCCAATTTTGTGTTAAAAATAACACCTAAGTCCTTCTCCTGCTGAGTCACAGATAGTACTTGGCCACCCATCAAGTATGGAGCCTTGATATGCTGCCTACCTACATGCATGATTTTGCACTTATCAAAATTAAATTTCATTTGCCATTTTTCGGACCACTTCACAAGCTCGTCTAAGTCTTTATGCAGCAAGACCTGCTCATTGTGCCCTGTTATTGCCCTAAAGACCTTCAAATCATCTGCAAATTTCAAAACCTTACTGCTTAGGCCACTTTCAATGTTATTTACAAACATAATGAACAATAGTGGTCCCAGTACTGACCCTTGGGGGACTCCACTAAGAACATTTTGCCATGATGATTTTGTACCATTTAGCATCACTCTCTGCTGTCTATCTGAAAGCCACAACCCTATCCATTTTAGGATGTTACCCACAATACCATGGGCCTGAAGCTGCATCATTAACCGTTTATGAGGTACCTTGTCAAAGGCCTTGCTAAAGTCAAGATATGCTACATCAACCTGATTTCCCTGATCAAATTGTTCTGTAGCAAAATTAAAAAAGTCCAAGAGATTTGTGAGACACGATCGCCCTTTTCTAAACCCATGTTGAGTATCTTGAATCACTCTGTTTCCTTCCAGAAAACTAACTATTTTATCCTTGATAATTGATTCAAGTACCTTGCAGACTAGTGATGTGAGGCTTACTGGCCTATAGTTTTCAACTTTCCCTCTTTCTCCTTTCTTGAAAATGGGAACTACATTTGCCTTTTTCCAATCGGTTGGAATTTCATTTTGTGAAACTGATCTACAAAATATTATACTGAGTGGAATTGCCAATTCTTTTTCAGCTTCCCGCAATACCCTAGCATAAATTCTATCAGGTCCTGCTGCCTTGTTTGGCTTTATTTTCCTGACATAATTCAAAACAACATCACTGTCAATGAAATCAACATCATGTAACTGATCACCTGTTGCTGGGCTGTGGTTCACAGTTGGCAGATTTGTCACATCCTCCAATGTAAACACTGATTTAAACTGCTTGCTCAATTCCTCAACCATCTCACTATCCTCACTCAATATAATCCCATTTACTTCCAGTGGACCAATTGTGCTTGAAACTTTACTTAGCTTGTAGAAACTAAAGAACTTTTTACTGTCCCCATTACAGTTCCTAGCCAAATCCAATTCTTTTGCTCGCTTTGCTGCTCTGGTTTTCTGTTTCACAGCGTCTCTAGCTTTTTGATACAACCTTAGATTTACTATATTTGAAGCTTCCTTAAATACTCTAAGTGCATCTTTCTTAGCCTTAATTGCTTTTGTCAAATATGGTGTAAGCCATGCTGGCTTTCCTATTCTTCTTTTGCGCCTTTGCTTTTGGGGGACATGTCTAATCTGAATTTCCCTCAAGTAAGATTTGAACTTTTCCCACATTTCACAGGCATTTAAATCGGAGAATTCTTCTTCCCATTTTATGGCACTTAAAGCTGCTCTCATGCAGTCAAAGTCTGCCCTGTTAAAATTTGGAACCTTTGCCAAATTATCCTTGATTGTCCCTGCTACATGTGCCTTGAATCTCACTATGTTATGGTCACTTCTTCCCAGAGTTTCTCCCACAGTCAAGTATGAGTCCTGTGTGGAGAGCGGTATGTCAGCTCCTCAGTGAAGCCGCCGGGCAGAGTGTTCGGGTATGAGTCCTGTGTGGAGAGCGGTATGTCAGCTCCTCAGTGAAGCCGCCGGGCAGAGTGTTCAGGTATGAGTCCTGTGTGGAGAGCGGTATGTCAGCTCCTTAGTGAAGCCGCCGGGCAGAGTGTTCAGGTATGAGTCCTGTGTGGAGAGCGGTATGTCAGCTCCTCAGTGAAGCCGCCGGGCAGAGTGTTCAGGTATGAGTCCTGTGTGAAGAGCGGTATGGTTCTGTGTGAGTCGGTGATAATTTTGACACAATCTCACTGTCCACGTGCCTAAGGAACATGAAGGAGTGGGTACAGGCTCTGCAATGAAGGCATATGCCAGTCTCAGAGCAAGCAAAGGTAGCACAGGTGTTGGAAATTAACTGGATGCGCGCATGCGGATCCTTGTGGTCTTTTGCGGGCATTTTTGCTACGTAGGTCATTCAGCATCGCCAATCTTCTACGCGAACTGAAAGCGGACGGACAAATTTCCTTGGAAGCAGTCGGACATCAAACTGTCGACCCTTAGCTCCGCCGGGAAGGCGTCTGTCATGCCCAGCAAGGTACCGCTGCTGACTACAACGTCTGCAGTGTTACTTCGGTGGACCCCAGCCAAGCTGGTGAGTGGCTATCTGTATTGTTCTTCAGCCAAGCCAGCCGAAGGTTCCTTCGACCAGCCTCATCTTATCTAGTGGTCTACCTTAACAGGTCTCCTGCTTAGATGGTGGCAGCGCGTTCTTTGGAATACCTTTGAAGGGTACTTGCCTCCAAATACGAGTTGTACTCCCTCTCCCGCAATGATGAATTATGTTCCGCCAAAGGTAAGGTTGAAAAGTTTAGATAGTTCACTACCCCCTCCTCTCAAAGGATCGTTTATCGTGGGCAACGCAACAAGGTCTAATAGCCAACTCAACCTGAACTATTTTTCCTACACACTGCATGACCTTTTCCCTACGTTTTTCAAGGTGCGGCTCCAGGTAGATCATGCCGCAGCGGGACAGACTACCTTGATGGGCCGCCAGCCCAGCTGGTGCGGCTCCAGGTAGATCATGCCGCAGCGGGACACGGTGGCCGGGGACGCCTGCTCCAGGTCGGCAGGTTCGAATATCAGGTTCATCTGGTCACTCATCTGTTGGCAAAGGTTAGGGTAGCTGGGCACTCATGTCGAGCAAGATCAGGTCATCTGTCGGCAGAGGTTAGGATAGCTGGACACTCATGTCGAGCGAGATCAGGTAATCTGGGCACTTATTTGTCGGGATGGGTTGAATCTATCTGGCAATCGTCTACCGAGGGAGAGTAGGCCAACTGCAGACCCATCTATCGGAATAGGACAGCCCTCTCGGGCACTCATATGTTAGGTGGTGTCAGAATCATCAACCTCCAATTCTATAACTTCAATTTCCTGTGGTCTTGCTTGACGTGTTGCTATTCATTTTTTTCCTTTGCACAATATTGAGCAAAACATTTAAGTGCAGGAGTTATGCAAATACCTACTGCTTAAGCCATAAGTCCCGGTAACTATTCCTTTCATGCGCGTCAAACACCAGCTGAGGAATAGATACAATGACGGCTGTGTAACTTCTACACCAGCAAACCAAACGACGTAACAGAGGCCGCTCGTCCGCACATGAAGCACTCGCGAGACGCGTCGCATCACCTGGATAATCTCTCCGGACATGAGGCAGAGCTTCTTGTTGTCGTCCAGCACGGTGTTCATGTTCTCGATCCAGACGGCGTCCACGGGGCCGTCGAACAGGATCCACTTGCGGTCCGGAGACACCGACTGGGCATAGTCGCGGAAACTGTTGGCCAGCACACCTGTGCATGCATAAAGTCCAGCGAATTAGATAACGACCTATACCGGGTGTACTGTTAAAAAACCGACCCGACGCGTTCATTACCACATAAACACCATACGCTCTAGGAAAAGAATGTCATTGCGTTGGTGCTTTAAGCAGCACATCATAGCTTTATGGTATAAAAGTACGACTTCTTCTCCTTGTGTACACTGTCATCATGCTCACCACAAGACACATTACAGTGTCTTGCTATGCTGTGTCTGCTACAGCTTTACACTCCGACCCCTGAAGCTGAATCGGAAAATCAAGTCGTGGTAGAAGTGGAGTGAGTGGTGAAGCAAACGATGGGCGTCGCTTCCTAATGAGTGCTAGGAACTGTACACCCCCCCTCCCCTTCCCCTAAATACACAGTTTTTGTTACACATTATCCGTGTGGTTTCACATGTAGTAAATATCACAAAAATGGCGCCGGATGACGGATCGTTGTGTACGCCTTTTGGACAAGCTACGCCCGTGGGTACGCCGCGAGCTTGATGTGCAGAGACGTGGCTGTACATCGCATGGTCGGAGTTTCGATAGAAAGACGTGGCTCGGCAGTCACAAAGATGTAGCTTGGTATGTACATCACACAGTCGGAGCTTCAACAGAAAGACGTGGCTTGGCAGGTACATCACATAGTCGGAGCTTCAACAGAAAGACGTGGCTTGGCAGGTACATCACACAGTCGGAGCTTCAACAGAAAGACGTGGCTTGGCAGGTACATCACACAGTCGGAGCTTCAACAGAAAGACGTGGCTTGGCAGGTACATCACACAGTCGGAGCTTCAAAAAAAAATTAGTAAAAAAAAAAGACTTCAAAAGAAAAAAGTGGCTTGGCAGGTACACACACAGTCGGAGCTTCAACAGAAAACGTCTTGGCAGTACAGAGCTTCAACAGAAAGACGTGGCTTGGCAGGTACATCGAGCTTCAACAAAAGTGGCTTCAGGTACATCACATAGTCGGAGCTTCAACAGAAAGACGTGGCTTGGCAGGTACATCACACAGTCGGAGCTGTTTTGGTTCAACCACTGTCAGTTCCGACGATATCGGACCATAATAGACAAGTCCCCATCAGACCAGCAGACCACACCAGGCCAGCAGACCACATCAGACCAGCAGACCAGCAGACCACACCAGGCCTGACCATACCGGACCAGACCACACCAGACCACAGCACATCAAACTATAATATAGTACATCATACCAGACCAGCCCGGGTGGGACTAGATCAATCCTTACCGGACCGCACCGGACTACACAAGACCGGATCACATCACAACACACAGCGACGAGCCACAGCAGCCTAAGCCAGACCAGACCACACCAGACCGGACCAGACCACGTACCGTCAGACCACTCGTGGGACACGTCGTCGAAGCAGCCGTACAGCTGTCCCATCGTGATGGCCTTGGGGTTGATGATTTTGTACTGGACTCCGCTCTCCACCATCCGTTCGCTCTTGGCGGCGGCGATAATGCCCAGCGCTTCTGCCAGCACCTGGTGGGCGACGGATGCAGCTGGACCAGGTCCCACTCGGGTAGCTTGTGACAAGATAGCAAGTGTACAGCATAATATAATACATAGTACATAGTACATATACTATATACAGTACATGGTATATATATAGTATACAGTATGATGTAGTTATAATATGCTGCACATAGGGGTGTAGATGACGTATTTTAACATGTGAACTGCGGGGGAATTTTCCACCACAGTCGTCGGCTTTTCCCCCCACAGCGGAATGAATCCCGCCCTCTATTGAGTACATATCTGTCTCTAAAAAATCGCACCCAATACAATGTGTGCTACACATACCAGAAAACATCGGGCAATAACCAAACATGCATTATTCCATAATGCCTATTATTCGGGTTAGTTAGGCCGGTGGGTAGACAAAGAGTAGCTATTCGCATAGCTATGGTAAATGCATTGTGAACACTGTGCGGCACCGTGACATGATTTATATATAGTAGTACTCAAACATACGCTATCTATATTTGCTCAAGTTGCACCGTTCCCGCCATCTATATCATATGAATTGTCATGAAACCATAGAGTAATAAGAGTAACAATACCACCCATTTGTAAAATGTGTGGTTAATAGAACTGACTATCGATATTGGAATGCACTTTTCATATTGAACTCGAGTTCTAAGTTGATATGTTTTAGATACTTGAATTGAGTAGCACTTTGAAGGAAACAACATAAATTTTAATATACTTCGCTGAGCGTCTTCTGTCTCTGCTAAAAAAAACTACCTAAAGGCCATATAACACCGAATACGATATGAGGATTACTTACGCGCGGTATTGATTTTGGTGAAATGATAAAGGAATTTCCTATTCGAATAATTAGTTTGGCGTACGCTTCTGGCATGCTAATTATATCCAAAGATACCTTATGTAAAGACTGGGAAAGCCGTCGCACCAAAGCCTACAGGGGTTGGCCGTCGAGAGTCGAGAGTAAGGCAACGGTAATGTGAACATTGCCAGAGCCGACTGCCATCAAAATAGTTGTGTTATTGAATTTCAGTCCGTACAGTACAGCGAAACGTTACACTATGAAAAATCAACCTTAGAAATGTAATTTGCTCGAATCACAACTACACAAAATGTCACGGGAAATATATATTCAAGCAGCTAACTATAATGGGAGCAGACAAATTAATCGGATATATATTTGCTAGAACGAAAATGGCGCTTCCCCTGGACAATTTCCACAAGTTCTGACAACTTGTTCGAGTCAACATAAACAATGCCTACCCTTTCTTTCCTCATTTTACGTGTCCAGGCACAAATAAAAGCGGGTAAGTCACCTCACTAAACTAAGCGATGACAATCAAAACAACCCGCCACCACCTCTTTCGAGGATGCGAAATTTCACCTAATTAGTGGAGTGGTAATTGACACAAAGGGTAGCGTTGCGACTACGTTCGATTACTTTCGCATAGTGTGGCCGGCATATGGTCATATCTAGATAACTTTAGTGCTCACTGGTCCCTGTTTCCTCTGATGACTTTGATAGGCCCTGTTCGGCCGAAGACGTAGCTTGCGAACAGTTTGGCGGTGAATTATAATCCATGGCCAGGGACCTAAGCATTAGAGACTTCAGGTGCTTAACCGAAGCCCAGCTGGGTGCGAGTGGGGGAGTCTTGAGAATCCCATAAGATACATCGGCCGTAGCCCCAAAAAGTCGAACCGCAGCGCATTGACGATTTCCACACATTCGAACCTTGTGCTGCACCATTCCAGTCAGTGGCTCGACCTTGGTCAGTAACCAAGGTCACTTTAAATGTTGGGCAAGATTGAAGACATTGCAACTTTTAAAGGCTGTTGAAATAAAACGGGTATTGGTAGTACATCTCATCACGTCCAACAAAACTGTTCCCTGCGATTTTCTGAACAGCGTAATCCTTGATTTGCGGTCGGATCAATTCACATGTAAGCAAACCGCAAGAGCACTCCTTTGTTATTTCCTGAAGTTCCGGGCTTGTAACCAGCTTGAAGATGGTTATTGCGACTCCGGTCTTCAACGTTTTGATGTGGGCGTAATGTTGCGTCGCAGGTATTGCAGTCGCAGTTGTCACGTGGCAGTAATGTCGAGTAGCAGAAATGCATTTGCGATCGTGTAGTCGAACGTTGTGAAGCGTACAGTACAGTACAATGGAATGTGCACGCACTACTAAGCAAGCGCAAAGTATTCCATAACAGCGACCAGCCTGTTGTGGAATCAACTCCAATTCGGAAATCAGCAAAGATGAAGTGTTCTTCTAAAGGTGTCCCTGAAGCATAGTAAAAAATCAACACAAACATGCAATAATAAGAAAGCCGGTTAATTATCAAAAACATCCAGGATGATGTTCGCATGCCGAGCCACCAATACCAACGTTTAAACAACAGATCATCTGGGTGTTTCAGCAACCAAGGAACGGTTACAATTCCCAAATAATTTCCGTGTTGTGTTATTGTAATAAATTTAGCAACTGTATTTTCTGGCCATGCGATCTGATATACTCATATCTACTTATTATGCATACCAATTTCGCTTAAAATACCCAGGACTGTAAATTGCAGTATATTCTGTTGGTTCGGCCAGAATTATACCGCCTAGCATCAGAAGTCGACTGTTAGAATGTTATTACAGCCACTTCTCACCAATACCGCCCGGCACCAGAAGTCGACTGCTAGAATGCTATTGTATCCACCTCCCACTCCATACCGCCTGTCACCAGAAGTCGACTAATAGAATGCTATTACAGCCACCTCTTACCCATACCGCCTGTCACCAGAAGTCGACTGCTAGAATGCTATTACAGTCACCTCTTACCCATACCGCCTGTCACTAGAAGTCGGCTGCTATAATGCTATTACAGTCACCTTTCACGTATACCGCCTGGCACCAGAAGTCGACTGCTAGGACGCTATCTCGCCGCCACCGCTCACCTGGTAGCCGCACGTTTTGCCGCCCATCGGCTCTCCGACCACCATCAGCCCGTGTCGCACCAGGATCATCTCGTATATCTGGATGATCTTGTCTGAAATAAGGCCGGCCCCGTATCACCATATGAATCGCATGGAACCAAAGGCAGGTGACGGGTCTATGACGTCATACAGGAGTACACCGAACGTTTTTTTCTCACGAAATCGATGATTAGTACGCCTGAACATGACTCTGTAACCTAAAGCGACACATTGTGTGTGGCTTAGGCCAATAGCTGACTGTATTGATACCTGGACATTATCCCTGTACCATTCCAAGGTCATTCAAGGTCAATGACCTATGTTGACGTCGGATGACCTTTGCAACGAACTTAATTTCGGACCTCCCCTTCGAAATGCATTTGGCTTTACTGCATCCTGTGATACGGGCTCCGAGCGGATGCCAAACATTCGGCAGTGCACCGGCCGGCAGGCTGACATCGGCAGGCGACGCCTCGTGCGACGTGCGTTACACTGAAGTCAGAGCCAGTGCCGACGTGCCGACGGCCGGCCGCCACACGCTGTGTCATTGCGACGTGACACAGTCGGATGTCATTGTGACACGCGTGTCACCGTGTCACCATTGTACCACGCGGCACATGCAGGGCAGAGGGCAGGGGCTGGTCTGGAGTGCGACGACCGGACCCCTCCCTGCGCGGTGTGGTGCAATAGGTGATGCTGGCCAATGACAGAGCAGGGCGTTAACGCCTCGCCACCACCCCCGTGGGGGATTGGTACCCCTCTCGCGGGCGCGGCTCCCCAGACGCGACTAGACGGTCGAGGCGATAAGATGTAACCGAAAGAGTGAAGGTGAGCAGACATGCAGACGCTGGACGATTGCCGGTTATGATTGCCTGTTGATTTGGAGGCACGCACTTTTGTTGATTCTGGAGAAACTGTTGAAACTGTTGAACAAGGTTCGCCATATTGGTTAACTAATCAGCCCCATCCAATGCAATGGCATTGACAGCTGTTGGATTTAAGCACTTGATGGTTTGGAGAAGCAGTTGAAATTCAGAACCAGTTATCGTACAAGCGAAACAAAAACCCTAGACTGTCACTGCCAGTCAAAGAGAACTTGCCTACACCTTTTTTTATCTTTACCTGATATCTAGGGTTATTTTAAGTCCTGAATCCGATTTTGTTGTTCATTTTTGCTCTGGCTGGGCGGAAGCACTAGCTTTAACCAACATACTATCACGTTTTCAGGTGTGGGGTCAGCTTTGGCCTGCGTAACCAATGCTTTAAATGGTGCTTGAGATATGCTATTACATCCGTAAAACATCGACAAACACTGTGAATAATTAGCAGTATGTAACTGCTGCAGCTTGCGGAGCAATTGCGATCGACTTGCGAAGTTTTGATTTTTGCGACAATTTGACACTTTTCCTGACCTGGAGGGTCAGGTATCACCCCAGGTACAAAACCCGGGTATCAATCGCGAGATCTCATCATACCCCACACGCCCGTTGATGTTTCGTCTCTCTAGCACGTCGTTTGGAAGCGGCAGGGTGTCGAACCCCTCCCCTCCCTCCACTGTCGAAGGTTAGGTTAGTTTAGGATTAAGGCATCGCCATTTCTTAGACGCCTGGGTGAACATCACGTACCGATGAACCAAGGTACCGGTTGTAGGTTTCGTTTCTCGATTACCCGATGCAGGGCGTCCATCAGCACCTCGTAGTCGGGCTTCGGTAGCACCACGCCCGGGAACAAGTCGCTGATGATGCCGGAGAACAGCGGCACGTCCTGTCGGGGTCATCACCACTGCCATCGTCGTCGTCACCATCGTCATCGTCATCGTTATCGTCATCGTCACCATCGTCACCATCGACGTCATCGTCATCATCGTGACCGTCGCCATCCTTACCATCGGCATCATCGCCATCGTCATCGTCATCGTCACCATTATCATAGTCACCGTGATCGCGATCGTGATCGTGATCTTGATGGTGATCGTCACCATCTTGATCGTAATCGTGATCGCTACTGCCATCGTCATCGTCATCGTCATCGTCATCGTCACCATCGTCACCATCGTCATTGTCATCGCTACCGTTACCGTAAAGCTCGGTTCACACAATGGCCTTTTGACGCTTTCCGAGCGTTTATTCATCGTTTTTAGGCCGTTTCGGCAAACAAACGGCAATCGAACGTATTTCAGACGCCCGTAAAAACTGCGTTTTACGAACGTTTAACGCGATCGTAGCGTCGCACAGTGTGCACCGGGGTATGTCACGACCGCGTAATGAACGTCTATCTGGCGTCCAAAAGATAGATTTAGTTTATCTTTTCAACGCCGATTCGGCGTTTAACGTTCTGTTGGTGTGATTGAGTGGTCGCGAGATATTCGAAGTTTTGTTGGCTGTCTATAACCAGGTTGGAAGCATTGATTTGCCTTTGGCTAGAATATTGCATTTCCTAGCACACCTCTTTTGGTCACGTGGTAGAGAGGTAGCCCTGGAAAATAGTCACAGGCGGAATTGTATGCAATGTTTTGTTGTGTTTGTGTTTTATTGGCACTGAAAAAGCATGCTTCTTCACCCAAGATGCAAAGGTGGGAAATAATATTTTGGGGCTGTGCATGCAGCCCTGACAAAATCTTGCAAGTATCTCTGAAGAACATAGCCATGTAGGAAATCATTGGCCCAGTGAGTTCTAAGTGCCTATTGTAAGCAATGAAAAACCCCTGACAATTCCTGATACTCCAAACACAACTTGGCACTGCCAAGTTATGCATGATGGTGAAAAACATATTCATAACTTAAAAGCAAAAATGTAAGTATATAACGCGCGATATATCTCAGCTTGCATTGGTACAAGTATTCAGGATTTCCACACAACTTGAATCGGCGGCAGTCGCGTCAGAATGGTCTCATTGGCGTCATAATTGATTCGCAGGGAAGCGTAAAATGAACGTTTTCATTCGGGGAAACAGCGTGTGTTATTCCCGGTGTATTTCCGCTCGTTTTACGACGTCTATCTTCTGTTTGACGTTCGATATTCGTTCGTTTTACGAATGATTGACGCTCCGAATTACCAAGTGTGAACCGAGCTTTACTTCATCACCGTCATGGCTACCATCACTTCGGCATCGTCATCGGCTATCATGATCGAAGCACAGCATTCTGACCGACATCTCACCACCACTCGCACATAAATCAACAATATCATCACTATGTAACTACACTTAATTACACACAATTCAAATCACCAATGTCCGTCAGTACACATCGGTATGTACGCTACACACATCTTCACGTTTCATTAGATCATGAGAACCATCCCGCAGGCAATATGCTAATCATGGTTGCAGCTCAATACATCTACTGGCGCCATCCATTCCATCCCCATCCACTGACTCACAATCCCTATCATTGAGGCGGTTAATTAATTAAAGCATTACGGTGCGTTATAATTCCATATGATCTGGATGACCATCTCAATAGCAGTATTTCACCCAGCACTACAACAGGTACAACCGGTCATGCAGTTCGGGCCGTTCAGCTCCGTCATATTCACACCAACCGGCTCGCACTGGCTGGTGCACGCACAAGACACTCCATCTGAAGGATAGACGGGCCCAGATTGACTCTCTCACTGAGCTTCGCGCCTGACTCGGGACTCGGGGAGCGGACGGCCCAGTGTCAGTCACCTGCGACAGGAACTTCGGCAGGTTCACGTCTTGGATGGCGCGCAACACCAGCACAGACTCGTCCACGTCAGGCAGCTTCAGCTTCAGGTTGCCGGCCGCCGTGAGGACCGCCTTGACGGCCCGCATGCCTGCCCGATCGGGATACAGGTGAGACGCCTCATCACGATACAGCCGACACACGGCAGGTACATAGCCGACACACAGCAGACACACAGCAGCCACACAGCAGACACACAGCAGACACAGCAGACACACAGCAGACACACAGCAGACACACAGCAGATACACAGCAGGTACATAGCCGACACACAGCCAACTAACACGCGGCAGGATACAGGTGAGACGCCTCATGACGATACAGCCGACACACGGCAGGTACATAGCCGACACACAGCAGACACACAGCAGACACACAGCAGACACACAACCGACACACAGCCGACACACAGCCGATACACAGCCGACACACAGCAGACACAGCCGACACACAGCAGACACACAGCAGACACACAGCCGACATACAGCAGACACACAGCCAACACACAGCAGACACACAGCAGACACACAACCGACACACAGCCGACATACAGCAGACACACAGCAGACACACAGCCAACACACAGCAGACACACAGCAGACACACAACCGACACACAGCCGACACACAGCCGACACACAGCAGACACAGCCGACACACAGCAGACACACAGCAGACACACAGCCGACATACAGCAGACACACAGCCGACACACATCAGACACACAGCAGACACACATCAGACACACGGCAGACACACGGCAGACACACAACCGACACACAGCCGACACACAGCCGATACACAGCAGACACACAGCAGACACACAGCCGACACACAGCAGACACACAGCCCACACACAGCCGACACACGGCAGGTACATAGCCGACACACAGCAGACACACAGCAGACACACAGCCAACTAACATGTGGCAGGTACACAGCCGACACACAGCAGACACACAGCAGACACACAGCCAACTAACACGTGGCAGGTACACAGCAGACACACAGCAGACACACAGCCAACTAACACGCGGCAGGTACACAGCCGACATAGCCGATACACAGCAGACACACAGCCAACTAATACGCGGCAGGTACACAGCCGACATAGCCGACACAGAGCAGACACACAGCAGACACACAGCCGACACACAGCAGACACACAGCAGACACACAGCCGACACACAGCAGACACACAGCAGACACACAGCCAACTAACACGCGGCAGGTACACAGCCGACATAGCCGACACACAGCAAATACATAGCCGACACAGCCAACACACAGCCCACACAGCCAACACAGCCAACACACAGCCAACACAGCCAACACACAGCCCACACAGCCAACACAGCCAACACACAGCCAACACAGCCAACACTTTGGAAGAGTGGGAGACGCCATCTACCATAGTCGTAGTGGTACTGGGAGGAGAGCTGCTGCCTACCGTAGTCGTAGTGGGGCTGGGAGGAGAGATGCCACCTACCGTAGTCGTAGTGGTGCTGAGAGGAGAGATAACACCTACCGTAGTCGTAGTGGGGCTGAGAGGAGAGATGCCACCTACCATAGTTGTAGTGGTGCTGGGAGGAAAGATGCTGCCTACCATAGTCGTAGTGGTGCTGGGAGGAGAGATGCTGCCTACCATAGTCGTAGTGGTACTGGGAGGAGAGATGCTGCCTACCGTAGTCGTAGTGGGGCTGAGAGGAGAGATGCTGCCTACCGTAGTCGTAGTGGTGCTGAGAGGAGAGATGCCAACTACCATAGTTGTAGTGGTGCTGGGAGGAGAGATGCTGCCTACCATAGTCGTAGTGGTGCTGAGAGGAGAGATGCCACCTACCGTAGTCGTGGTGGTGCTGGGAGGAGAGATGCTGCCTACCGTAGTCGTAGTGGTGCTGAGAGGAGAGATGCCAACTACCATAGTTGTAGTGGTGCTGGGAGGAGAGATGCTGCCTACCATAGTCGTAGTGGTGCTGAGAGGAGAGATGCCACCTACCGTAGTCGTAGTGGTGCTGGGAGGAGAGCTGCTCCGAACACAGTCTGTACGTGTCGACGATCTTACCCGCCAGCCTGCCGATAAGTCCAGATGGTGAGGCGACGAGACAGTGACCGCCATCACAGGCCGCCACACAGTACGTTGTCACGGTGACCGCCATCACAAGCCGCCACACAGTACGTTGTCAGGGTGACAGCCATCACAGGCCGCCACACAGTACGTTGTCAGGGTGACAGCCATCACAGGCCGTCACACAGTACGTTGTCACGGTGACAGCCATCGCAGGCCGCCACACAGGCCGTTGTCAGGATGACAGCCATCACAGGCCGCCACACAGTACGTTGTCTCGGTGACAGCCATCACAGGCCGCCACACAGTACGTTGTCACGGTGACAGCCATCACAGGCCGTCACACAGCACGTTGTCTCGGTGACAGCCATCACAGGCCGCCACACAGCACGTTATCAGGGTGACAGCCATCACAGGCCGCCACACAGTACGTTGTCAGGGTGACAGCCATCACAGGCCGCCACACAGCACGTTGTCTCGGTGACAGCCATCACAGGCCGTCACACAGTACGTTGTCAGGATGACAGCCATCACAGGCCGCCACACAGTACGTTGTCTCGGTGACAGCCATCACAGGCCGTCACACAGTACGTTGTCACGGTGACAGCCATCGCAGGCCGCCACACAGTACGTTGTCACGGTGACAGCCATCGCAGGCCGCCACACAGGCCGTTGTCTCGGTGATAGTCATTACACTAGCAGGCAGGTTTGGTTTGACCGACCAATATCCATCAGTGCGCCATCACTCGCTAAACCACGCCACATGACAGCAGTCTCTAGAGCCTTCTCCCAACTAGCAAACGTATGTCATAAAGTAAAGAGCCAGGAATAAAAAGGTAAACACTTTGCATTTTTGCATTGCTAAGCGAGATATTGCAGGATGCTCCAGGTTGCAATCTCTCTCTCGAGAGAGATTAAATTAACCTAGATTGATTATAATGTAGTGACATTTCAGTGATTGATCACAATTAGATATAAACCATTATTTCAATGAAAACGAATCGCGATAGTTACCGACGTTGGGCTATTGGTTTCGATTGCCTTCTTCATATTACGCACCCCAATGAAGGTCATGGCCAAATCGTTTGTAAATATTACGAAAAGTCTTAATTTGAATGATAATTTACGTCTCATTCAGTATCTGTATTAGTCGTAACCATGACAGTAGCAATCAACGTCAGACAGATCGAAAGGTGAAACTTGAAATGACGCGACTATTATCCAGCAATTAGGGACTGATTTGCCAATCAAATGTAGCGCTAGAAATGCATGGCACATGGAGAATGCGGTCATTTGGACACCAACAGACAAAGACAACACTAGCCACCACCTCGGCAACCTTGGCACCGAAATCCACCCACCCTCTGGCAGTCATAAAGCCGCACGAGTAGAGCGAGATCTCGCCGATCATGGCGTAGTCGGGCACCATCATGGCCACCGTGCGGAACAGCACCTTGAGATTGTCGGGCAGCTCCTGCCGGCCGGCGTACCTGTGGCACGGCGCAGGTCAGTGGCCTGCGGTCGAGGCCACTGCGGTCAGGTCACCGGGACTAACAGTCAACCAGGTGAGGGTAGGCTTAGTTGGGCTGCAAGTCGAAACGTAGAATCGGAGCCCCAAAAATGGACAGAGCACTGTTTGCAAGTGCAATTTACATTCGCAATTGAGCCGTCATCTGGACTGCCATTATAAAGCATTATATTGATGTAGTGTTTAAATGTGTAGTTTCTTGTGCCCCCCCCCAACCCATCCCCCACTGATAATCGTGGCCTCCAGCCTGAGTCTCGCTCCGCCACCAGAAAACCAACCTCGCCGTAAGACGTCTATCAGATCACAAGCCGTGGGTCATCCCACTGGTGGCTGACCCGGGATTCATGGTGATGAAGACGCAGCAGGTGGGGTTGAGCACCAGCTCGGTGCCCTCGAACATGAACTTCTTCAAGTTGGCCACGATGGCCTGCTGGATGCAGTGGATCTGCTGCGCCACCACGGACAGCACCTCCAGCTCGATTCGGTTGAACTCGTCGAAGCACGCCCACGCGCCCGCCTGCGCCAGACCCTGAGGGCGGGGGTGAATACGCGCTTGGCGTGGTGGCAGACGTGCCATGGACGGGAAGGCGGCACACAGCCGTGTAGTGGGAGCGGTACAGCCCCTACACGTGGTGGCGGACATGCCATGGACGGGAAGGCGGCACACAGCCGTGTAGTGGGAACGGCACAGCCCCTACACGTGGTGGCAGACATGCCATGGACGGGAAGGCGGCACACAGCCGTGTAGTGGGAGCGGTACAGCCCCTACACGTGGTGGCGGACATGCCATGGACGGGAAGGCGGCACACAGCCGTGTAGTGGGAGCGGTACAGCCCCTACACGTGGTGGCAGACATGCCATGGACGGGAAGGCGGCACACAGCCGTGTAGTGGGAACGGTACAGCCCCTACACGTGGTGGCGGACATGCCATGGACGGGAAGGCGGCACACAGCCGTGTAGTGGGAGCGGTACAGCCCCTACACGTGGTGGCAGACATGCCATGGACGGGAAGGCGGCACACAGCCGTGTAGTGGGAGCGGTACAGCCCCTACACGTGGTGGCAGACATGCCATGGACGGGAAGGCGGCACACAGCCGTGTAGTGGGAGCAGTACAGCCCCTACACCGTGTGTTGGTATCGTGTACTCAACTGGTGTGTCGCCACTTCAAACTTCATCCGTGGCTTTGCTAACACACCTGTAGACATAGTCTACATAGATACTAACGAAATATACATGCCGACTATGGCGCAAGAACACAGATGTTGAGTTTGTGTCCTAATCGTCTTACATCGTTGGTGCGAGATAATATCGTTGTGAAGGACAGCAATGCGTCTGCTAATGACGCATTTGGCACGCACATAACATACTCGATGGAGGCGCAGAGCACACATTATGTAGCTTTCACTTAACTCCGTATGGTAAAATCCCGAAATAAGTAATATCAAAACGTCGACACCATAAACACGAGCCGTGACGTGTCCGTGGTGCGATGCGCTGGCACGGCGGCCTCCACCAACCTTGAAGAACTTGCCCATGGCGCGGTAGTCGAGGCCGTCGGAGCAGTTGAACACGACACACTGCTTGGCCATCGCCTTGGCCAGGTCCTTGGTCGTCTCCGTCTTGCCGGTGCCGGCCGGGCCCTCCGGGGCGCCGCCCAGGTTCAGCTTCAGCGCGCCCATCAGGGTGCTGACGGATGCCATCGCCAACGTCACCTGACACCACTGACGCATGCGGGGTGTGTGCTGACAACGCTAGCAGTGTCTGTGCTTCAGCTCGGTAGTGTTACATTAGTCAACGCGATAAGTGAAATATCAAGTCGATGCTGTCGTTGAATTTGTAAGTAATACATATAAAGTATTAAGTGACATCTTAAGGCTCATGGTAACGACCTTAGATATTTTGAGGTAAAATGCACTGAGAGATGAGCCGGCAATCATGGCCACGCCTCATCCTAAGCCATGCCAGACTAACTATTAGGACAAATGCCGCTTAATATAACTATTATCGCACTCGCAAGTAATATTTTGACTGCCGTTGTGACGACTACAATTTATCCGCCGAATGTGACTGCGAAAACGTTATGACCAACATGACCACTAGTCCTTATAAAGACAACGCGAATGTGACTGCGAGTACGTTATGATCAACATGACCACTACAGTCCTCATAAAGACCACGCGAATGTGACTGCGAAAACGGTATGACCAACATGACCCTGTAGTCCTTATTTTTTTTAAAAACGCGAATACTCACGAACTGCTACAACTACAACTGTACTGATGAAAATGTATGCGCTAGAACTATAGCGAGACCATGAATCTGAACACGTGGCCAGTATTCTAGTTATGGCCATGGTTATTATCAATGCACGGGCCACGCGGCGTACCGGTAGCAGCGGTCGGTGAGTGGCGTGATCACCAGACGTCCGCAGTTCCCCAGATACTCGAACCCATAGGCAAGCTCCGTGGTCATCATGCGGACCTGACGCACACATGGCAGGTCACTGCAGGAGCAGTCTGCGTCTCAGCTGCTCAGGCGCAGACCAGCCGGCCTGACACACACACATAGGGCAGGTCACTGCAGGAGCAGCCGGCGCCTCAGCTGCTCAGGCGCAGACCAGCCGGCCTGACACACACACATAGGGCAGGTCACTGCGGGAGCAGTCTGCGTCTCAGCTGCTCAGGCGCAGACCAGCCGGCCTGACACACACACATAGGGCAGGTCACTGCGGGAACAGTCTGCGTCTCAGCCGCTCAGGCGCAGACCAGCCGGCCTGACACACACACATAGGGCAGGTCACTGCAGGAGCAGCCTGCGTCTCAGCTGCTCAGGCGCAGACCAGCCGGCCTGACACACACACATAGGGCAGGTCACTGCAGGAGCAGCCGGCGTCTCAGCCGCTCAGGCGCAGACCAGCCGGCCTGACACACACACATAGGGCAGGTCACTGCGGGAGCAGTCTGCGTCTCAGCCGCTCAGGCGCAGACCAGCCGGCCTGACACACACACATAGGGCAGGTCACTGCAGGAGCAGTCTGCGTCTCAGCCGCTCAGGCGCAGACCAGCCGGCCTGACACACACACATAGGGCAGGTCACTGCGGGAACAGTCTGCGTCTCAGCTGCTCAGGCGCAGACCAGCCGGCCTGACACACACACATAGGGCAGGTCACTGCGGGAGCAGTCTGCGTCTCAGCTGCTCAGGCACAGACCAGCCAACCTGACACATAACAGGCAGGTCACTGTGGGAACAGCCGGCGCCTGAGCAGTAGGAGCCAGACGCATATAGGGAGACACAGTGACCTACTGAGCAGTAGGAGCCAGACGCATATAGGGAGACACACAGTGACCTACTGAGCAGTAGGAGCCAGACGCATATAGGGAGACACACAGTGACCTACTGAGCAGTAGGAGCCAGGCACATATAGGGGGGAGACACAGTGACCTGCTGAGCAGCAGGCGCCAGACGCATATAGGGGAGACACAATGACCTCCTGAGCAACGGATGCGCAAGCAACAATGGCTGCACACCACACAACGCCTCTTTGTATTAGACATTTGTCATCACAAACTTATTCAGAAGGAATAGAGCGTAATAAATGCAAACACGATAACGATGCTTGCATGCTCTTTATGAGCAATTGAAGAATAATGCACGGACGTCGCCAGGGGCTTTGGGACGAGGACGAGGACGAGGAGGACAAGGACGAGGAGAAGGTGGTGGAGGAGGAGGAGAAGGCGGGATAGTGCTTCGATCGAATCACATCATGTAACCCGAAATGCGCGATGGTCAATTTCACGAACTTTGGCGTGCGCGTCCCGCTGTCACTCGTGATGGTGACGTTCCTGGGCAGACGCAGGACTAGATCCCGGGTGCGCGTGACACAGCCAGTAGTCTGTATGACGTCTGTAGCCGTTGCTGAGATATATCAGCTACGCTATAAACACCGTCCTAAATATACAAGGATGGCCGCAATCAAGGACGTTTACAAAGTTTCCATGTATCAATTTTTTAGATACACAGCTGCAAGGCAGAAAGGTTTCGGAGTCACTGGCATGCTTGGCATAACCATTGACATAACCATGGTCCCAATCTGCGCCATTTGGATGAGAATAAAAAAAAATTGTCGGTGTAAACAAACACTTGCCTGGTCTCCGGGAGAGATGTTCTCGATTGTGTACGGATAATTGAAGTGAATAATTGCGCCAATTGCGCCAGGACATACTCCGGCAGCTACGGCATCTGCCCAGCGTTCATGCATTTATTCCGCCACATATCATCTGATCGGCTATGCCTTGCATAAGGAAGCACAACATGCATGCATTAAGTGCAGGATACCAGATCTTTCCATGCTAAATTGTTCCGATTATATTTTGTATTTATCATTTAGCTAAATTTCCCACTCGTGCAACACCTGAAGGATAATTTTCCACTCCAACACCCTGGCATTAAATGAACCTTGGGACACTGCCCGGGAAAGTAAGGCGTCAGATTATCAGTCAGCCAAGCGACAACAATGTCAGCATTGCTTCCCACGGATTGAACCGGATCGACTTAGTCCACCGACACCCTGGCGACACACTGCCACCCAGGCGGGCCACGTACCCTAATCGAGTCGTTCTCCCAGCAGTAGCGCAGCTGGGCCAACTAAGTCCATCGACACCTTGGTGACACGCGACCACTCAGGCGGGCCACGTACCCTAATCGAGTCGTTCTCCCAGTAGTAGCGCAGCTGGGCGATCCAGTTGAAGTCGAGTGGCGACGTGACGTTCTCCTCGGTTAGCTGCAGCACCACGTCACGAGCTGCCCCGAAACAGTGACGTCACAGTACAGCGATGGCGTCATACTCGTGTCGGGAGGTGGCAGCACCACGTAACGCTGATATCACTCCAGCGCCGACATCTGGCCGTTTTATTCCGGCAATGGTGCATTCAGGCAGGGACGCATTAAAGCAGTTCTGCCATGCCAGCCAGTCAGCTTGCTGGCCATACAATCGATCTCGATTGGTTAAAATCGGCTTAGGCTGGCCAAGCATAACCAAAGCGTCAAAACCAAATTTGCGAACTAATTATTCGGCTCCTTAACCTAGCACTGACCGCGGATAAAATCTGTCCCTCCCCCCCTCCCCCTGTCGAATATTCGCGACGTCAAAAACACGTGGAAATATTTGCACGCAATGTTCCATACGTGTCACTTGATCAATTCTACGCCTATTACCGAAGAAAGAAAACTATGTCATGGCAGATCAGGCGTAAGGACCGTCACGGTGACGTCATGATCGCCGATTTTTGACAAAAACGCTTCAGTGCACACAAATTGACAAAAAAAACAAACGAATGCAGATGTTTGACCTTTGTAAATGGGAAACGAGGGACAATTAGTCGATAATTAGCATGACTGCGTCATTGTTTTGCCTCAGGTATGCCTATGCCTTGGAAATATCTGCATGTCAAAGCAAAAAATGATACAAAAGTACTCATGATATTTTTAACCTTGGATTCAAAATTTGGAGAAGACGAAATGAAAAAAAAGGTTGTCCAAGATATGACTATGAAAACTGTCCGTATCAAACGTTTAGGACTGAGCTATGGCTTGAAATGTACCGCAGTGCATACCATTTGGGCGCGGCGTGGTACCGACACGCCGTGCCGCCGGGGTGGCTCGGTGGCCGAGGGACGGCCGTAACCCGCGCCGTCTCGGGGGGGGTGATAGGCGCCCCCCCCCACTAAGGTTTTCCGCGGATTGTGAAAGAACGGAGCTCGGCAGCACGCCGAAAATTGGCACACCTTTTTCCACATCAATTTGGCATTCTGTGTCAAAATTTTGAGGTCAGTTCTTCCAGGGTCAACGAGTTAGTCAAGGTCAAGTGAGGTCACCTCCAGAAAAGTTCAACCAGTCGTCACGCTTTAATATATGATATTTTAATGAAACTTTCAGCGTTTGCTATTTTTAGGGACGAAACAAAACGCACCAGAGGAATTTTTGTTTCGTTTTTGATTACTTATTTGTTTTGCATATTTGCCTATTAGAGCTAAAATCGAAGATTCTGACTAAAGTAAGCATTTTTTATGAGAGTAAGTTGACTGCCAGCAACGTCTTTCGGTCCGTTCTACCCATTATAAAAATAAAATTACAGAAAATTCAACTCAAAATCGTGAAATTTCAGAAACAAATATAATTTTAGTTTTTCGGTGGGCAAAAATGTTATGGCCATGGTCGATTTCGCCTTCCTTTTCTGATTCAAGACAATTTTTTTATATCCCCAAAATGAACTCCCCAGAGCCAAAAACATGATGCAAGTCGTGAAAACCTAGGCCCCCCTAGTGACGTCACTTTTGGGGATACAATTTTGGGGGCGGTGTCTGGCCCAACTCGCCGAGCGCTTTCCGATGACACCTCTTTCGTTTTCGTGAGACGCTTATTTTGGAGATTAGAGGGAGGGGGCTTGTATCACCCCCCCCACCACCCCAGAGACCACCACCACCACCACCACCACCACCACCACCACCACCACCACCACCACCACCACCACCACCACCACCACCACCACCACCACCACCACCACCAGGACACACCGAAAACCAGCAAGGGTTAATCCACCACCACCACCACCACCACCACCACCACCACCACCACCACCACCACCACCACCACCACCACCACCACCACCACCACCACCACCACCACCACCACCACCACCACCACCACCACCACCACCACCACCACCACCACCACCACCACCACCACCACCACCACCACCACCACCACCACCACCACCACCACCACCACCACCACCACCACCACCACCACCACCACCACCACCACCACCACCACCACCACCACCACCACCACCACCACCACCACCACCACCACCACCACCACCACCACCACCACCACCACCACCACCACCACCACCACCACCACCACCACCACCACCACCACCACCACCACCACCACCACCACCACCACCACCACACAACGTATACCGCCACGACTTTTTCCTTTGTAGCCCATTAATTAATTTCACCACCACCACCACCACCACCACCACCACCACCACCACCACCACCACCACCACCACCACCACCACCACCACCACCACCACCACCACCACCACCACCACCACCACCACCACCACCACCACCACCACCACCACCACCACCACCACCACCACCACCACCACCACCACCACCACCACCACCACCACCACCACCACCACCACCTTCGACACGTTCGACCACCATCACCACCACCACCACCACCACCACCACCACCACCACCACCACCACCACCACCACCACCACCACCACCACCACCACCACCACCACCACCACCACCACCACCACCACCACCACCACCACCACCACCACCACCACCACCACCACCACCACCACCACCACCACCACCACCACCACCACCACCACCACCACCACCACCACCACCACCACCACCACCACCACCACCACCACCACCACCACCACCACCACCACCACCACCACCACCACCACCACCACCACCACCACCACCACCACCACCACCACCACCACCACCACCACCACCACCACCACCACCACCACCACCACCACCACCACCACCACCACCACCACCACCACCACCACCACCACCACCACCACCACCACCACCACCACCACCACCACCACCACCACCACCACCACCACCACCACCACCACCACCACCACCACCACCACCACCACCACCACCACCACCACCACCACCACCACCACCACCACCACCACCACCACCACCACCACCACCACCACCACCACCACCACCACCACCACCACCACCACCACCACCACCACCACCACCACCACCACCACCACCACCACCACCACCACCACCACCACCACCACCACCACCCCACCACCACCACCACCACCACCACCACCACCACCACCACCACCACCACCACCACCACCACCACCACCACAAAACACATCGAGGTCGTGTCCTAGGTGCACCTGCTAAAACAAACTCTGTCCGTAGCCACGAATCAGCTGGTCCTCAAATTAGGTAACCTGCATCTTGTGTTCTGAAAGTTAGTGACATTTCTAAAGCCAGCATAGGAAGATGGCTAGCACAAGCTAAAGCGAGGTGGAACAATCGAACTCCTTCAATGACACCAACAGTGGACCACGTGTATGCACTGTGGAACAAATCACTGACACATCTCGAGCACCCATTTGTTTCAGTCACACATGATGACATGTATCGCCCAGTTCAGGTATTATCCATTTCATTTGAGATTTTAAAAACTATCAAGTTCATTTATTTTGCAAATGGTCCTAGGAATACGTATAATTTGGTATAGAGCATAACTAATTTGGTAGTCCAGCTTGTGTCATTCGACACAACGATGTCGAACTGAATACAACCTAAAACACACTTCAGGTACAGCCAGTTCTTTGAGTGAGTTCCATAGCAGATTGACACCATGATCTGAAGCGATCAAAACCACGCGACCCTGCATGCCACCAGTGCCGCAGCGCCACATTTGACAATCATTACAAGCGTCACGGTACTACTGCCACCGTCCACTGTCCACTGTCCACCGTCCACCGGCGCGTCCACTTACCGTGGACGTCGATGACAATGAGGGCCCCCAGCGAGATGCGGTGGCCGGGCTGCAGCTTGCCTCTGACCAGCGCCACCACCTTGTCGATCTGGTCGTTACACTTGTCCAGGTATTTCTGTCGTCACGAACAAAACAGTGACGCCATACACACGGCACACCGATGCCACAGAAAGAAACGACGACAGCGAACGCCACGGCAGGCCACTGTATGCACATATCTCAATGTGAACGCACTGTCGTACGTCATGTAAGGTCTCCCATCCATCTCACGGACCACTTGCGAGTAAACATTTGGTGTGAATAATGCAGACATCACTCACCAGCTGCACATTTCCGCCCAAACATGTCGATACCTTCCACAATTTACAATGTCTACGTCAACAATACCATGCAAGATACATATCAGAGGGCGCGGAGGGGGGATACACCATAGTACCGCTGTCAGGGACTGCGGCCATCTATACAAGCAACGTTCATATAGTGTACCTTATTGGCATCGTTTCATCCATCGTTTCATCGATAATTGTGATTGTTGTACACAATCGATCAGCTACAGCGGTCCAATTCTACGCAATTTCGTACTTGTTTGACCCACCTAGATTCCGTCGCACGATTCTTTCAGCGACCCGAAGTGCGCTGCTTGCTTCCTTGACCCACCCGGCGTATGGCACCAGATTCACCAATCCGAGGTTCTCCGTGCGCTTTTTTAGTGAACCACCGCATTATTTTTTTTCAACCATCATCGTGTTTTTACACATCTGAAGTCTGTGCCGCGTGATTATTTCATCCACCTGGAGTCCACCGCGTAACTGGTTGACTCATCTGGAGCCCACCGCGTGATTGGTTAGCTCATCTGGAGTCCACCGCGTGATTGGCTGGCTCACCTGTAGCCCACCGCGTGATTGGCTGACTCATCTGGAGCCCACAGCGTGATCCACCGCGTGATTGGTTGGCTCACCTGGAGTCCACCGCGTGATTGGCTGACTCACCTGGAGTCCACCGTGTGACTGGATGGCTGTGGTGACTTCGGTGGTCCAATGGATCTGGCTACAACACAGCACGATCTGACCCGGCCACTCCAGCACCCACGCATTGCCTGCGGCAAAACACACACAGGTCACGACGCATGGGCAGCGTTCGCAAATGATAAACTAAAATCACGCGGAAGCCAACAGCTATAATAACCTTGTTTCTTTGCACATCCCTTTTTATTTCCAAGGAGTTCGACAGATTCTGGCTGCAATAACATGGCAAGCCCAGCCATTCTTCATGCTGAGCGTATTTTGGTCAAATTTCGTAAACATTGCCTTTATATTTTAATTACATTTTGTGTTGGTGATATTACCGATTTTTCCGATGCTACTGCGGGTTTTGAAGTCCTGCTTTGTACTCTGCACTCTAAAATCGGGCGCCAGCACGGTGGTCTTAAGTAGTGGGTCGCAATGCACATATATCACGCACGCGGGAAGCAAATAGCCGGGTGGGGAGCACATAGTCTGTTGGGGAACTCATAGTCTGTTGGGGAACACATAGTCTGGTTGGGAGCACATAGTCTGGTGGGGAGTGCATAGTCCGTTGTGGAACACATAGTCTGGTTGGGAGCACATAGTCTGGTTGGGAGCACATAGCTTGATGGGGAGCACATAATGTGGTGGGGAACACAAAACCTGGTAAGGAGCAAATAACCTGACGGCTCGCAAATAGCCTGATGGGGAACACATAGCCTAGTGGGGCGCAAATAGCTTGGTGGGAAGTGCGTCTACCTCGCAAACGCGGAGCTTCGGGCTCAAACCTCGCCACTTGCCTGGAGTTTTGGATTCTCCTGAGGAATTCTGCGTGAATACTGACGTTACATGGTTAACACATGTGGTCAGATGTTTCAGAACAACAGAACACTACGCTCTTCTACAATTCACGCGCGAGTGTTTACAGTACCAAAATCACAGGTCACTAGGGTATCCAGACTAGGGCAATCGGTGTCAGCACTGGTCAAATTTGCCAGGTCATGGATTATCAATTACGGCACATGGGTCAGCAGAAGCCAAATGCAAGCTACAATTCACGAGACGTTCACTGAATGCCAGTGCAATCAAGTTCGTCACCATCTTTAACCCTCGCCGGGCCCGGGGAGGGGCTCTAGAGAACGCCCCCCCGGTATTGCCACGATAGAGGCCAAATTGGTAGACGCAGACACCGAATTTTCAGTAGCTTATTATACCAGTTTTGGATATCTTGTTAACATTTCAGGCCCAGGTCATCAAAGGTCATTGACCTGGAACAATCAAATCAAAGGGTCAAAGTGATGTTCCAAAATATTGACTGCAACACGGTGCAATATTGAATGCAAAATCAGTAACTGTGACACGGTGTTCTAAAATTATGAAATTTAACTGGAGGCCCACACTTAATGGCAATGCTTTGACATCGCTTTCTTTTTTACATCACCAAGTGCCACTTTCGCTATTTTTAGTCCAGATTATGAGTGAACTTTGGGTCTTTAAAAGCACTCATGGCCTCTGGCAGCAGTACTGCCCACTGGTAAAGGCAGCAGGTACACTACGTACATCATCACCATCATAAAATAATCAAGAAAGTGCATAGAACATCACTAATTAATAGCCATTATCGATCTGTTTGCGCAATTTTTAACATCAGTTGACTTTTTGACATCATCCCTCTCCCTCTTCACTCTACAAAATATCAATTGCGGGAAACTGCTGCAACAAATAAGCACCAAACTCAGATTATGCTGTCATTTCATCAAGACGAACAACGTCCCATCTGTAAACATTAGTTAAGGGCAAGACCACTGACCTGAGGCGACGTCAATTTCCGGCTTTTGATACAGCATTTAGTGTGATTAATTCAATTTGTGGGTAATTTGTCATGCCAAAAATTATAAAGACGATATAATAAGCATTACGGGTAAAATGTTGTGTCAAAGCTCAATAACATAAGGTCAGGTGACTTACCATGCATATTCTGCACAATATCATCCACACAGAGTTTTGCTGTTCATCGCCAAGTGATATCTGATTTCGGTTTCAGCGCTGCCCAAGTCGTGCGACCTGACCTCATTTCAGCTGCTTCGACCTTCCTTTGGAATTGCCTTAAAAATAATGCGCACTTAGACGCAGGCTGAAGAGATCGTTTCATCAATATAGGCATTGCCCCCGTGCGTCCTGAGGTCAGGTCACGAGGTCAGAAGCTGTGCAGTTTACAAAAATGTTCCAGTGTCATCTTAGTTTTTTTCTTGGAACACATTTTCTATATTTCAAAAGCAATGTTCCGGCAATATTCAAACTAGCACTTAATTCACCTAACCATACGGCGTGGCCTGACTTAACCTTAGGATTTCCGGATGCCAATGCGACACAATCATTTCGCTTGGGTGGTTCTGTTGAAAGGACACGATAAATGCATGTTGACCTAATATGCATTGACCTAATATGATATATTGACCTAATATGATATATTGACCCGTATATATTGACCTAATATGACATATGGTGACCTTATTATCAGTCAAAATGCATATATAGGGTACGCTTCGGGCACTCCATAACCAGAGCTTCCGAACGGTGTTTTACATTTTATCCTAGCATACGCAGGTCGGAAATTACAGGGAGCTTTCACGAGCCCCCCCCCCCCCCGGGCCCGGTGAAGGGGGATTTGACTGCCGGCCCGGCGAGGGCCAAGAAGTATCGTACTTTTGAGTCTCTGCCCACCTTCCACATGATAACAAAGCAGTTAATGATACCGTTCCATCATAATTACAAGGTGAGGGCTTTCTGTCAGGGAAGATGACACTATACACGGGAATTGTTCTCCACAGGACGAGACCATCTACGAGGCCATGCACAGGTCGCGGCGAGGTACTGACGGGCCGTTTTGACGTAGCTCTTGACGGCGTTCTGGGCCACGTCACGCAGCGACGTCATCATCTGCTGCTCCACCTGCGACAGCCACTTCTCCACCATGCCCTGCGGCCATCGGAGGCGGGGGCGGCGCGTCAGAGGCGGCAGAGCCGGGAGGGAGGGGGCGGGTCACGTGTCTGCCAAGTGACGGCTCACCGCACAGACAGCGCGGCTCGCTGCATCCGAACGCCGACAGCACCCGGCGGCGGCGGAACGAACGACGGCTGTCTGAACGTCACCGCACTACATGAGCTAACCCAGCCGATCTGCACGATACATTTGACATAGTTCAGGCTCGTGCCTCCGATCACACACAGCCGAGTCCGAACACGTCGGACTGCGCTCCTGGGGTCTGCGTCACACCGGCTACCAGTCCGAACACGTCATATGACGGACTGAGCTCCTGCGGTCTGCGTCACACCGGCTACCAGTCCGAACACGTCACATGACGGACTGAGCTCCCGAGGTCTGCGTCACACCGGCTACCAGTCCGAACACGTCATATGACGGACTGAGCTCCTGCGGTCTGCGTCACACCGGCTACCAGTCCGAACACGTCATATGACGGACTGAGCTCCTGAGGTCTGCGTCACACCGGCTACCAGTCCGAACACGTCATATGACGGACTGAGCTCCTGAGGTCTGCGTCACACCGGCTACCAGTCCGAACACGTCATATGACGGACTGAGCTCCTGAGGTCTGCGTCACACCGGCTACCAGTCCGAACACGTCATATGACGGACTGAGCTCCTGGGGTCTAAGTCCGAACCTGGTCCGTCACACCGGCTACCAGTCCGAACACGTCATATGACGGAGTGAGCTCCTGGGGTCTGCGTCACACCGGCTACCAGTCCGAACACGTCATATGACGGACTGAGCTCCTGGGGTCTGCGTCACACCGGCTACCAGTCCGAACACGTCATATGACGGACTGAGCTCCTGGGGTCTGCGTCACACCGGCTACCAGTCCGAACACGTCATATGACGGACTGAGCTCCTGGGGTCTGCGTCACACCGATTGCGAGACACAGACGAAGTAGTTAAGTCGGGCAAACAAAAAACAAAACAAAACAAAAATTAAAATGGCCTACGGCAAATTTCAGCTTCAGCCTCACCACGTTGTGTTTGGTCGTCACCGTTTGTCGTTCTACGGCAGAGGGTCCAACAGGGGCGACTGTTCCACGGCGAACTATGCAACCGTCAACCATCGCCCGTCATCCAAGCGTGCTTTACGGCAAAGTTTGCGGAATTTTCACCACATATCACTTCTGGCTGCGTGCTTTTCAGCACACTGTTATGAATCGCATGTAAGTATATTTTATGAACTTGAATATTAAGGTGACCCAAAATATGCACTACGTCAGATATTTATTACATTATTTATATGCGAGCATTCGTAAAATGTTCACATCATTGCAGACATTATATCAGCTTAAATTTTGCGTAACGAAGTCCACTTACCTCATTTGATTATGAGTCGCTTCGTGCAACTAATTTGTGAAACGCAATTAAAGGAAAGCACAGCCATTTGCATATTATCCCAACACCGAAGGGTGTGCAAACACGACTGACACTTCAAAAGAAAAAGTTGTTTGGGGGTTTTATGGTAGCAGTGCCATGTCACTGGCAAGGGCAACTTCCCGACGGCCATGATTGCCATACAGCTCACGATATGGGAACGCAAAACAGGCGCACACCAGAAGGACGTTCTCGTCGTTTATTACCGATGGTCAGGGAGAGGTCGCATATTTCAGCCCCAACGAATCCAATGTCTACAGGCATAGCAGCAATCAGCTAATTATTACGAGCGAGGGCGAAGTCGGAGCCAGTTTTCTCCCGTGTATACGGTGCACAAATTCCGCTCAGCGGCCCGGCACAGTCGACATACTTCCGAAATACCAACAACTTTTAGCATACAGCATTTCGTATTCTAAATCCTGCACCCCGTCAGATGTGTTCCTTTATGACTTTTACCAATTTGCATCCAAATGTTTCGCATGAATTGTCGTTAATCTGTGTTGACGTGAAGTGTTTTGCGGCGTTATTGCCGGCGTTATTGCCTCACAGGCGACTTGTAATACAGATCACACCGCGGCCGAGGCTGTTCTAGACCTTATTCCATCCATCCTGAACCGCGAACTTCAACGATCGTTGGTTTGCATCTCGCGATCTTGACCTAATAGCCACGACCGATCGAGCTTCATATTTACGCCTTTAGTGATGCAATCCGGTGAATATGTTGCACCCGCAATCGCCTCAGCTCTGCATACATCCGTGTGGGCGCATGGCCGCATCAACAATGAAGGCTGATATGCAAGGATATTCGACTGCACTGCGACTTCAACACCTCAGCCCTCGCCCGTCCAACGCCTCCGCAGGCGCCGTTCACTGGCTCAGGTCGGCACAACATGGCGCAAGACATTCACACGAGTGGACAGGATCAGAAGAAAGCTACGGTTGAGAAATGCATTCTTCCAACATATTCATATAGAAAACAGCATATCGACCAGAAGCAATTCGCTTTAACACAGCACTGCACATGGAAATGTTTATCACATTCAGATTGAGCTGTGTGGTTTTATTTAGCTTGAACTTTAGCTCACTCACGTGCATGGACCAACAGCACGTACCACGTCCAGCATCATCGCATCAACACCCAAATTTAGCATTGCTGCGGTCAGTGGCGCAGCCGAGGGAGGGCAACACCGCCCCCCGGAGGATCAGAGGAGGGGCCTCCAGGAGATCGCCTCGAGAAGCCCACAAGGATCCCAGGGGGCCTCATTCAAATTATGCCCCCTCCCCTGGACCAAATCCTGGCTACGCCACTGGCTGCGGTTTACATGACAGGACATAAGTTCATACCATGCAGTTTGTGTCAGTTTACGTCAACCACACCGGTTACCTCTCTGGATTCCCTCCCCCGGGACCGAATCCTCGCTACGCCACTGGCTGCGTTATACATTACACAGCACAAAACCACACCATGCAGTTTGTGTCAGTTTACGTCAGCTTCACACCGGTTACCTCTCTGGACTCTTTGCCGCCCTGAAAAAGGCAGCGAGTTAGAAAGACACGCGAGTGCGCAGGTGTGACAATTGCGCCGAAATCGCCGCAGCGTGCGGCACACCCTGGCGCCTGTACACCGCTCAGATGATCGGGATCGGGCACTGAGATGTGCGGCTGACGAGGCAACGCGTGGCCAGCGTCTGTTCTTCAGCGCAGACGGGTGGGTGGCTGGCGGTCAGAACACCGACCGGCTGCCTGTCTGTCTGCGGCCAGACGGGTGGGTGGCTGGCGGTCAGAACACCGACCGGCTGCCTGTCTGTCTGCGGTCAGACGGGTCGGTGGCTGGCGGTCAGAACACCGACCGGCTGCCTGTCTGTCTGCGGCCAGACGGGCGGGTGGCTGGCGGTCAGAACACCGACCGGCTGCCTGTCTGTCTGCGGCCAGACGGGTGGGTGGCTGGCGGTCAGAACACCGACCGGCTGCCTGTCTGGCCTGGAGTCAGACGGGTGGGTGGCTGGCGGTCAGAACACCGACCGGCTGCCTGTCTGCAGCCAGACGCCGGCTGTACCGTCCGCCCGCCCGGCGGCCACCTGCCACTCGCCTGATGACATCAGCTCAGCCTTCGGCCTGGCTTAGGCGACGCGCGATTATATCGATATCTACTCCACGTCACAGAAAACACAATGCATGATTGCTTACTCAAACAATGCTCAAGTAAAGTAGTGAACAGTTTTTCGACAGCACCACACGGGGTAGTTGTCAAAATTGCATTCTTTCAAATAATGAAGTGTATGAATACCATGGGATTGGTGAAATGCCGTACCACTTCAACATCTTGCCATGACATACGATGCGTTCTGTCAGATGCCTGCGAAGGAAGTCGCACAGCTTTGTCGCTGGATTACCCCTCCATCATGACACTGCACACACAGCCATTACCCCTCCATCATGACACCGCACACACAGCCATTACCCCTCCATCATGACACTGCACACACAGCCATTACCCCTCCATCATTACACTGTACACACAGCCATTACCCCTCCATCATGACACTGCACACAGCCATTACCCCTCCATCATGACACTGCACACCCAGCCATTACCCCTCCATCATGACACTGCACACACAGCCATTACCCCTCCATCATGACACTGTACACACAGCCATTACCCCTCCATCATGACACTGCACACACAGTCATTACCCCTCCATCATGACACTGCACACACAGCCATTCATGGCGAACATCGACTCATTCTCTGTGAGGCAGTGGCATGTGGGTGATAAACATGAGTGTAGAAAATGCGCATTAACACCAGCTAGGCACTAGCCATGAGATAAAAGCACCAATTAGGGCATGGAGAGATAACCGACATTATCTAAAATACACAAAGCATTTCGGCGTATCGCAGTTAAGTCACCTAAATCACTGAAAAATTCGTCCTCACGAGTACGCTTGTGTACGCTTATACTACATGAGCGCCAACAAAATTCCTCACACGTTCTGCGACTGACTATGCATTTCTATTCCCCACCCGATTATGAACACTAAATCGGAGGAAATAAAATAATACCAACTGTTGCGGACGCTAAGACGAAGACATTTTCAGCACACACCCTCGAGCACAGCAAGGTAAGGAGCCCAAACGTGTTCACCATCCCGACAGCTGTGCATTGTCCACACACAACTAAACTGAGCAATAGGCCACTCGGACACAGCAGCCGGCCAGTGGCACACGGCGTCTGACGGCCGATCTGAACAGGCGTGTGGCAGAGACCGCAGCTACTCACCTCCATCTGCCCGGACCGCGTGCAAACAGAGCTCAGTGAGTGGTCACCCGGTGATACTGCACTGCTACGCATTTCCACCGCATACGCCCGAAGCCGCCGTTCACGGTTAGTCACGTACATACCAGGGGTGTTGATTTATGAAATTGATTGCGGGGCCCGGACCTCCCACATTACACCATTCACTACACAAAATAATACGACTGAAAATTCTGTTGCTGTTTTTTCAGGTCCTTTCCTCCTGGAAACATTTGTCAAAGGATGCCTGGTGTCCATGTACATATATAATTTTCTTCAATGATCACTTTTAGTGGTAGCGTACCTGGCGATAGTACGCTATTCAGATTGACATGGTACACAGGGAGTCCTGGGTTTGCTGATTATCACGAACGTAACAGCTAAGAGAGGTGCTCATGAACAGCTGACATATTCTAGATCAAAGTCAAGGGTCACCGAGGTCGAACAACTCACAATTATTTATACACTTACACAGGTAGTCCTTGACGTGCTGATTAACATAGGCAGAAGAGATAAGAGGGGTTTTCATAAAAAGTTGAGTTATTGGAGCATCTTGAGAAAATTCGCCATACGCTCCCTGCTTTATAATTTGCTTGAAAGAATGTCAAGTCTACTCAGCGCATGGCAATCCTTGACCCCGAATAACTGCGTTGTCTATCACACTACTCTTAGATTTTACGTTCATAATTATCAGCACTTCGAGGTCCACCTGTGCACCAAATTCCAAGGAAGTATGAGTATATCGACCTCGGCAACTCCCTTGACTTGACGTCGAACAACTGCCCTGTTTGAGGAAATGCGGCTCATGTCATGGTGCTGGTCCATTATCGACAATGATTAAGGTATCGGGGTCCACCAATGTACGGGTTAGAGGAGCAAAAAAAACGTTATCATCCTGTCTCATACCCTGGAAAAGTACTTCCTACCGGTTACACGATACTTTCCTGAGCTGGTGGCGCCCTCAAGTTGGTTCCTTCTCTAACTGTCTAGCTGGAGGCGACCTCCAATCCCCTCCGCCCACAGTCGGTAACCTTGGGCGACCTCCAATCCCCTCCGCCCACAGTCGGTAACCTTGGGCGACCTCCAATCCCCTCCGCCCACAGTCGGTAACCTTGGGCGACCTCCAATCCCCTCCGCCCACAGTCGGTAACCTTGGGCGACCTCCAATCCCCTCCGCCCACAGTCGGTAACCTTGGGCGACCTCCAATCCCCTCCGCCCACAGTCGGTAACCTTGGGCGACCTCCAATCCCCTCCGCCCACAGTCGGTAAACTTGGGCGACCTCCAATCCCCTCCGCCCACAGTCGGTAACCTTGGGCGACCTCCAATCCCCTCCGCCCACAGTCGGTAACCTTGGGCGACCTCCAATCCCCTCCGCCCACAGTCGGTAACCTTGGGCGACCTCAATCCCTCGCCCACAGTCGGTGACCTGGCGACCTCCAATCCCCTCCGCCCACAGTCGGTAACCTGGACCTCCAATCCCCTCCGCCCACAGTCGGTAACCTTGGGCGACCTCCAATCCCCTCCGCCCACAGTCGGTAACCTTGGGCGACCTCCAATCCCCTCCGCCCACAGTCGGTAACCTTGGGCGACCTCCAATCCCCTCCGCCCACAGTCGGTAACCTTGGGCGACCTCCAATCCCCTCCGCCCACAGTCGGTGACCTTGGGCGACCTCCAATCCCTCCGCCCACAGTCGGTAACCTTGGGCGACCTCCAATCCCCTCCGCCCACAGTCGGTAACCTTGGGCGACCTCCAATCCCTCCGCCCACAGTCGGTAACCTTGGGCGACCTCCAATCCCCTCCGCCCACAGTCGGTGACCTTGGGCGACCTCCAATCCCCTCCGCCCACAGTCGGTAACCTTGGGCGACCTCCAATCCCCTCCGCCCACAGTCGGTAACCTTGGGCGACCTCCAATCCCCCTCCGCCCACAGTCGGTAACCTTGGGCGACCTCCAATCCCTCCGCCCACAGTCGGTAACCTTGGGCGACCTCCAATCCCTCCGCCCACAGTCGGTAACCTTGGGCGACCTCCAATCCCCTCCGCCCACAGTCGGTAACCTTGGGCGACCTCCAATCCCCTCCGCCCACAGTCGGTGACCTTGGGCGACCTCAATCCCCTCCGCCCACGGTCGGTAACCTTGGGCGACCTCCAATCCCTCCGCCCACAGTCGGTAACCTTGGGCGACCTCAATCCTCCGCCCACAGTCGGTAACCTTGGGCGATCAATCCCTCCGCCCACAGTCGGTGACCTTGGGCGACCTCAATCCTCCGCCCACAGTCGTAACTTAGGCGACCTCCAATCCCTCCGCCCAAGTCGGTAACCTTGGCGACCTCCAATCCCTCCGCCCACAGTCGGTAACCTTGGGCGACCTCCAATCCCCTCCGCCCACAGTCGGTGACCTTGGGCGACCTCCAATCCCCTCCGCCCACAGTCGGTAACTTGGGGACCTCAATCCCCTCCGCCCACAGTCGGTAACCTTGGGCGACCTCAATCCCCTCCGCCCACAGTCGGTAACCTTGGGCGACCTCCAATCCCCTCCGCCCACAGTCGGTAACCTTGGGCGACCTCCAATCCCTCCGCCCACAGTCGGTAACCTTGGGCGACCTCCAATCCCCTCCGCCCACAGTCGGTAACCTTGGGCGACCTCCAATCCCCTCCGCCCACAGTCGGTAACCTTGGGCGACCTCCAATCCCCTCCGCCCACAGTCGGTGACCTTGGGCGACCTCCAATCCCCTCCGCCCACAGTCGGTAACCTTGGGCGACCTCCAATCCCCTCCGCCCACAGTCGGTAACCTTGGGCGACCTCCAATCCCTCCGCCCACAGTCGGTAACCTTGGGCGACCTCCAATCCTCCGCCCACAGTCGGTAACCTTGGGCGACCTCCAATCCCCTCGCCCACAGTCGGTAACCTTGGGCGACCTCCAATCCCTCCCCCACAGTCGGTAACCTTGGGCGACCTCAATCCCCTCCGCCCACAGTCGGTAACCTTGGGCGACCTCCAATCCCCCTCCGCCCACAGTCGGTAACCTTGGGCGACCTCCAATCCCCCTCCGCCCACAGTCGGTAACCTTGGGCGACCTCCAATCCCCTCCGCCCACAGTCGGTAACCTTGGGCGACCTCCAATCCCCTCCACCCACAGTCGGTAACCTTGGGCGACCTCCAATCCCCTCCGCCCACGGTCGGTAACCTTGGGCGACCTCCAATCCCCTCCGCCCACAGTCGGTGACGCCCACGTGGTAACCTTGGGCGACCTCCAATCCCCCGCCCACAGTCGGTAACCTTGGGCGACCTCAATCCCCTCCGCCCACAGTCGGTAACCTTGGGCGACCTCAATCCCCTCCGCCCACAGTCGGTAACCTTGGGCGACCTCCAATCCCCTCCGCCCACAGTCGGTAACCTTGGGCGACCTCCAATCCCCTCCGCCCACAGTCGGTAACCTTGGGCGACCTCCAATCCCTCCGCCCACAGTCGGTAACCTTGGGCGACCTCCAATCCCCCTCCGCCCACAGTCGGTAACCTTGGGCGACCTCCAATCCCCCTCCGCCCACAGTCGGTAACCTTGGGCGACCTCCAATCCCCTCCGCCCACAGTCGGTAACCTTGGGCGACCTCCAATCCCCTCCGCCCACAGTCGGTAACCTTGGGCGACCTCCAATCCCCTCCGCCCACAGTCGGTAACCTTGGGCGACCTCCAATCCCTCCGCCCACAGTCGGTAACCTTGGGCGACCTCCAATCCCCTCCGCCCACAGTCGGTAACCTTGGGCGACCTCCAATCCCCTCCGCCCACAGTCGGTAACCTTGGGCGACCTCCAATCCCCTCCGCCCACAGTCGGTAACCTTGGGCGACCTCCAATCCCCTCCGCCCACAGTCGGTGACCTTGGGC
Source organism: Ashinkailepas kermadecensis (assembly GCA_034440615.1). Classification (NCBI taxonomy): domain Eukaryota; kingdom Metazoa; phylum Arthropoda; class Thecostraca; family Neolepadidae; genus Ashinkailepas; species Ashinkailepas kermadecensis. Next base: position 123,402 of record JAOTOM010004420.1, on the reverse strand, counting down.
GACCTCCAATCCCCTCCGCCCACAGTCGGTAACCTTGGGCGACCTCCAATCCCCTCCGCCCACAGTCGGTAACCTTGGGCGACCTCCAATCCCCTCCGCCCACAGTCGGTAACCTTGGGCGACCTCCAATCCCCTCCGCCCACAGTCGGTAACCTCACCTCCAATCCCTCCGCCCACAGTCGGTAACCTGGCTCAATCCTCCGCCCACAGAACTGGCGACCTCCAATCCCCTCCGCCCACAGTCGGTAACCTTGGCGACCTCCAATCCCTCCGCCCACAGTCGGTAACCTTGGGCGACCTCCAATCCCCTCCGCCCACAGTCGGTAACCTTGTCCCCATTGCTTTGGCATTGCTGGGGAGGGGGGCAGAGTCTGGTTGGCTCGTGTAATGGTCCTGCAACCACCAATGATCGCAGCCCATGTCAGAATTCCTTAACAGATACCCTGCCTCACAGTGAAATGTTGTACTTCTGTTTGCGCTTTCTGTCAACAGATAGTGGGAATGTGCGGGTATTGGCAGCCCTGTTCCGATGGTTTCTTCTAGTTCTGGAGATATTTGTGCGACATTCTAGAGACTGTCACACGTGTCACGCCAGCCAACCGCCAGCTCTCTTCCAACTCATACGAACGGCTAGAGCGTCGCTGTGACATAATTGGGTTTGTTTTTCCTCGCTGGGCGCACTGGTGCAAATCTCACGACAATCGTCTGATAGTGATGTTCAAATGCTGGAAGGAACGTGTGGTACATGAACACCTGCACGGCCTACCGTTTTGCCTTTTGACCTATCTTGCGCCTAACCCTGCCACAGACGCTGGATGACGAGTTGGCGAGCGTGTGCTCCTCTGGTACCGGTTTTCATGATTGTGCACACGTAAGAATCGAACACAAATATAAATAATTGGCGTGCAATTTGTTCTAAAATTTGTAATGTACACAGAACAGGGAATGAATGCTGAACTTCTCACCTCAATACCTTAGCTGTTTATGAACGCTCCTCGTAGCTTTATCTTCATGATGATCAACAGTTCGCGGACTACCTGTGTGCTAATTTTCAGGGAAATATAAGTTGTCTCATACGATCTCTTGACCACGAACATTGAACTCAGCTGTTTATGAACGTCCCTCTTGGAATCTATGCTCATTGCATGCATGCATCATGATCAGCACATAGAGTACTACTTATGTATCAATTGTCAATTAAATATTAGCAGCCCCATCTAGGCATCATTAAGAACTTCATACTAGTATTGTTATGGAAGCTATGGTTCGACGAGATCAACATATATGTGCATATGTGCCCAAGTTATCGCATTATGAATGGGCAGTCCTTATAAGTTTGGCAATTCAAATTGCCAAACAGAGGATTAAACAGAGGATCCAGTAGATTTAAGGTATCCAGTCAAAAGTGCATGGCTGTGAAAATATGAAATGGCCTACAACTGTACCTACTCACTGTTTCATCATCGCAAATGTACGTCATGGTGTCCTTAACAACTTGGCCCCTGGTCTGTGACCTATCTGTTTTGCTCATACGAATAAAATATTTTTACATATGCCAGTTCTCCTCTTTCTTAACGGATTGCTTCAATCAAATTCATCACCTCGTCAGCCCCAAAAGTTTGCTACCTTGCATTTTTGAGCCGACACTGACCACGAGGCAGACGAGCTCGCTATCGTACACCTGGCACACGCGCGCATCTGGCGGACGGACGGCTTTCCCTATAGATTGCGCTTGTTTTTTACCTACTGGTTTTCCAAGCGGGTTGGTTTTCCCCCTTCTCAGGTTTTTCCAAGCTTTAGCTTAAACATACACCTACACATACAAGGTCGGGCCTGACGCCCACGACTCACTCTGGGCGCCGGACCTCCGCTTAGTTTCAGGTCGCAGGTGGGCAGTGGAGCCTGTTCGTAGGCTACAAAGCTGCCCACCCTCCAAATGTCCTGATTGTTATGCATGTACGCATCTATGTATGTCTGTACATGAACCTGTATGCTATGTAAGTATCGGCCCTTTACGCCACGTTCTTTATTTGCCGGCGTCTCATCTTTCCTCTCTTGCATATTTGATGTATCCGGATGCCACATAAGCCGGATTAACGTAACCCTTTCCTTAACGTAATACATCTCTAGCGGATGGCACTCTGCCTCTGCTAAGGAAAACATTTTTTTTTTAAAGGACGGAACTCACCCGAGCGTCGGCCGGCCGCAGCGGGGTGGAGAACGGCACCTCCTCCTTGTCGGTGGAGATCATGGCCACGATCTGCAGGTCGTCGGTGAAGCGCAGCCGATGGATACCTGGCGACGCGGTGTTCAGATGTCAATTTCACCAACATCACACGCTGTGCATTCACACCAAATTTGGTGTGCATACATCTTTAGGTAGTCTCATTTAACTATATTTAATTTCATCAGATTTATTTAATGAATTATATTTAATGTTATTTAATATTTAAGTGACCAACAGCTGATTGGCAGTCGCTGACAGTGGCTTAAATACTTCGCTGATGCAAAAGAAAGTGTGAGGGGTAATACGTGAAGATTACCTGAAGTTGCATTAACACCAAATTCTGTGTGAATAAGCAGCTTGTGATGTTAGTGAACTTGGCCTCAGATCGCACACCTGACTGTACTCGCGTCCCATGCTCGTGAGATGAGAGCTCACGATGATCGATACACGTCTGTCCGGTCCGATTCCGACTCACGTGTCATTACAGCCCGAACGGAGCGCACTAGCCAAGACGAAGAGCACCTGCTAAGGTCATCTACAATGAAATTTGCATGCAGACCGGTAGCGTGCTGTGAAATTATTACAGAAGTGGGCCAGTGTCCAACTGGGAAATGACGGTACTCAGGTGATAATGGTACCACCAAAACGGTCCGGCCATAAGACCTCGAGGCTGGACGTCGAGACTGGACGTCGGGACTGGACGTCGAGACTGGACGTCGAGACTGGACGTCGAGACTGGACGTCGAGTCTTATAGCAACCACCCTCGGGCAATCGCAAACCACCCTCGGAAAGCCTTAGTGAATTGTAATTGAAGTAGATAGGAAGATAAACACCCTGATGCTCTTAATAAGAACGAAAAGCATATATTTACAATAAAGCAGCAAATTTTGGTTACGGGTTTACTCAACAGTAGCGATTTTTTCGTGAAAAAAAACTAATACACATGTACTCCTTACATATAAGCCAACTTCGATTTTTGAAAATAGTTGCGAGTTCGTCTAACAAGCAAAACAAGCCTAAAACATACGCAACATTCAGAGATCTGTTGCATCCAAGTGTTCGACTCCTTTGTGGCACGTCACTAGCTTTATCAATGCGTATGCAATGCCAGGACTTTGGTTGACCGCTTACGCTGCTGTCTGGTAACGGCTTGGTCCAGCTATAATATATAACCGGCGAATCTGTCATTTGCTGAGTTGTAATTCAAAATTTAAGAAAAGTAGGAACACTTCTTGGCAAGCCTAGAACAGCATCACCGGAAAATGTATCTAGTACAACATGAAACATTCTGAAATGGATGCACTTGAGCAAAACAAATCGCATAGCATAGCATACGAACGTTCCAGAGCCCAGTGCAAATTACAATTTTAAGAAGGGAGTGCATCTCCGGATCCTCACAAGAACAAACAAAATAGAACATGAACTAAGCATTAGCAAAGCACTACAGCATGCACACAATGCACCGTGGTCAGCTGCTTGCCTTCAAAGCACTTCTTCAGGTGAGGCTGTACCCGCAGCGGATCCTTGGTCTCCGCCAGGATCTCAAGCAGCTCATCATTGGACAAGAAGAAGAACCTGCCGCAGCGTCATGGCCACTGATTGACCAACTCTTCGGACAGCTTCGAGATACTAAACGACCAAACGCACCACGGGCGAGGGTTGAATCGCAGTGAATTCAGCTCACACCCGAGTACAGGACTGGAAAAAGTTAACCGATTGCTCGCGTGAGCCCATACAACAAACGTGGCAGGTCGGGGCTTAAACTTGACGGCGACTTCGCCCTTCAATCGGTGCCAGGCTGCTATAGGCTGCAGTGTTGACATCACGGGCATGGCACGACCATGGAATTGCGGTACCAGAAGCACACAACTGTGGAAGTATAAGAGCGAAACGTCATCCAGACTTTGTGAGAACGTCTGAAATCTGAAAGGTGACAAATCTAATGAAACAAAAACGGCTGATGATGTTCGCATAATGAGCTGCGTGTCAGGCACTGGATGGCAGAAGCTAGTCTCCGGCCGCATCAGTTGTACATCAAGAATATTAGCCAATCAGAAGTCACCACGCGGTCCGTATGTATAAGTGTGTGCCAGGGTCGTCAGGATAGTGGCACGTGGCGTCATCTCGATACCAATGGAGGCGAGCGCGCTCACCCCCACTGTCGGCGTGCGGCACCGACCTGGGGAAGAAGAGCCGCTTCTTCTCCAGGTAACAGACCTGGGGAAGAAGAGCCGCTTCCTCTCCAGGTAGCATACCTGGGGAAGAGCCACTTCTCTTCTCCAGGTAACAGACCTGGGGAAGAAGAGCCGCTTCTTCTCCAGGTAGTCGTTCAGGCCCTTCTGGATCTCCTCGAGCAGCCGGTTGGCGTCGTTGAGCCGCTCCAGCATCTGGTCCTGGCCGGTGGCGACCAGCGCGTGCGCGTCCACCACCGCCTTGCCCATCACGTCACGCCAGATACGGTCCACCCGCACGAACTTCTTCCCCTCGGAAGGCATCTGCGCGCGCACGGCAGGCAGATGTAGACACGTGGAGAAGATACACGCACCTCACGGTCCGGAGCAGTCCGCGGTGCGCCGTCACGAGTGAAAAGGCTGACGTCCCGATTGCCGCCGAATTAATCACATTGGCACTCTCCGACGTCGTTGACGTGATTTGACAACCGTTAGCAGTCGAACTGATTTCCATCTCGTGAACAGGGGATACGCACGATTCAATTTGGATTGTCGATCTGAAAGACCGCTGAACGGGTGAACTAGGTAGACAATGACGGAAACAGGGGTCAACTGATGCTCGTACTGCGAAATGTACCTACCCTACCTACCTATAATCTACATATAGTCTATATATATATATATATATATATATATATATATATATATATATATATATATATATATATATATATATAATCAAAAGCTGTGGCAGACTGCCACAGTTTTTGATACTGGCACAGCGTAACATCACACTCTCTACAGACCCAGCAAGTGTCAGGTTAAGTTGGAAATTGCGCGACAGCCCCAGCGTTTACACAGCGCGAGTTTACCACACTGTCTAAAGTCCAACCGATTCGCGGTTAACAAAGGGTGGCACAAAATAGCTTCCTCGACACCAGCAGGATTGGCACCGGTTATAACCTGCTAAAGCCGGTTCTATTGTTCAAAACTGGCCGGCCGTGTAATTGCCTTTTACTAGGACGTTTCAAATCACAGGATATATTGCGAACGAGTACCCATAAGGACGCATTTTCAAACATAGGTGTACAAAATTTGTACGCATATGTCATTGATGCAGCATGTAAAATGAAAGCGCAATTGAACACTAACGATGTCACATCAGTAAGTACTCAATTCCTATGGCACAATAAGTACATTCAAATAGATTAACGACCGATGTCATCACTGTATGAGAATGGCATCAAATGTATAGGTGATTTGTATGAACATGGCAACAGCATAGAACATACCATTTTAGTGGTCCGATGTCCAAATATTGAAGTGTCCCAATATACGCACCAGCGTCTCTTGTATGCTATTCCTCACGAATGGAAAAGGTTGTTGAGATTGTATAATTACTACTCATGCCTCCCACGACAAGGAATGAAAACATATCATTCGTTAGACATGACGGAAAAGAAATAGAAGGAAAAGAAATGACATGTTCCCTCATGAATGGACTCCTGTCGAAAACAGTAAAACCATATCAAATAAAATGGGAGGGAGAAAATTGTAATTTCAGTGGGCAAAACTGGGAGAAAATCTATGCTCTCCCATATAAATGTACAAAAATCTACGAAACTTCAAAATATGCAGTTTCAGATAATAAATCGACTTGCTTGCACGCAAAAATTCCTATACGACCGAACAATTAGTGATTCACCAGACTGTCAATTTTGTTCACACATCGATACTATCACACATTTCATAGCGGAATGCAGAACCGTGTCGCAGTTTTGGAATGTACCAATGCACAAACTGTGTTTAAACAACGGAACGAGCCAGAATCTATGCATAGAGTACATACTGTTTGGACGTATAGCTGCAACTGACATTGTCAACTTTGTGCTATTGCTCGCGAGCAGTACTTAATAGGTAGGAAAATACGGGGACATGGAAGAATGTAACTGACGGAATGTATGGGAAGGATCAGGACAATGCATGAAATCGAAAAATGTACTGCATTCAAGAACGAATCAACGCAAAAGTTTACAGATAGGTGGCAACCGCTTGTGCAAAATGTATATTTCGATATATAAATGTACTCACCTGCATGTGTGACGATATTCGGAAATAAAACGCCGGTTTACTCCGAACAAAGGTGCAAAAATTAGCTTTTACACATAGAAAGGTTTCATATTTGGAGATCATGTTAAATAGCCCAGGCAATTTCATTCATGCACCAGTTCTGTGTCGCAACTCAAGACCACGAAATGCCAAAATACTCGAGTTGTTGTTGAGGTGACTGTAACGAAGTTGGTACGAGAATAACTGAAATTTTCCCTAAATATATCAAGTTTTATTTTACATCAATCAAGTTTTATTTTTTTCAGCACTCAAGTTTTCTCTGAAATAAGGTAGGTGTTGTAGACTGCATGAAAAGCAAGTGAGAAATAATTATCATGGATGGGTTATATTTCGTTTCTCTTTTCTCACATACCACACCTGTTATTTGTTTTGGTCAGTCATGTAAATCAAATTAAATTAAAATGCAGGTTTGAGATAAAGCTGTATTAAATGTCAGTGAACAAAATTTAAAATAAGTTGTATTTCCTTTTCACGGCACAGCACACACAACCAGCTTTGTCCGAACACCAACGGACCACACAGAGTGCGTACTCGTGCCGCCAGACCCCCGGGCGCCTATTGCACCGTTACCAGGCAGACCAGGCCTCACGAGCCGTGCCCAGCCGTCTGACCTGCTTGACGATGTCCTCCGAGCCGAAGATGGGCTCCAGGTACAGCCAGGTGGCCTGCACCTTGAGCCACGAGTCCAGGATATCCTGCGATGGCAGGCAACATCGTCAGGCGGCGATGACCCAGCGGGGAAATCGAGGCAACGCCGGCCGGCAACAATCGCAGAATGTCACCATGCCACGCGGTCGTGCATTGCATCGTGTCAAGGGACACAGCACTTCCACATACATCGTTCCATTGGCATAAGTTTTCATCACGAAAAGGTTGAGTGAGCGAGCAATTCGATAATGATCACAAGTACCGCCCGATGCATCGCTACCGGCTAGATTATGTTGCTGCGATCGTAAATGCTCCGTGCAAATGAAGTAAGCATTTAATGAATGAATGGATCATTGCCAAATGAAATAATATTAGTTTACGAAACTCAAAAATGCTACCGAAAAGCATGAACATATAATATGTGATCAATGAAAACAAACTGATGTGGCTTTGCTCGATGTGTAAGGGAGATATGATATACAAAAGAAGGGTCATCATTCCAAGCCTGCAAATGTTAGCCGCAGCAACAGCCGTGCAGACAACATAACCACAACTCAACAGCCTATCACCGAGTGCAGCCCAGTCCACTGACCTCACCGTCCGTACCACCACCAGAGGGCTCCAACAGCTCACCTGCATCCTGACCAGCTTCTCCTCCCAGGAGCGCATCTGCTGCTCGAACGGCTTCACATAGGGCGAGCCACGCATGGTCTGAGCCTTGACAATGTGGTCATCCAGCAGCGCCTGGATGTCGTCCACCCCCGAGAGGATGGACACTCCAGTGTCCCTGCGTCACAGAAGAGGAGGCGGTGTGGGGAGTCGTCACAGGAGAGGAGGCGGAGTGAGGAGTCGTCACAGGAGAGAGAGTGAGGAGTCGCCACAGGAGAGGAAGCGGAGTGAGGAGTCGCCACAGGAGAGAAGGCAGAGTGAGGAGTCGCCACAGGAGGGAGGAGTGAGGAGAGATACGCTTCTGTCCCAGTTGGCATGCCTTATCCATAGACAGCCCAAGGGATATCTGGCAATTGACCATCACATTCTATTCCGTTTAGGGCCGTTGCAGACTACTCCGGGTCGAAAATTGAGTAACCAATTCAGCTAGCCACATTCCCACGAGCGTCAACCAGCGCAACAGACGTATGCAGCGGACTATACATGTTCTATTCTCGACAACCAGCAACACTGGATGGCAATACCAGACACCAGCCTGCTCGCATATCGTGCCCACTCACGGCACGCACGTTTTCGATGCTTTCTCACAGTCCAATGTACTCCGGCTGATCCTGTTCTAATCCGTCTCACCACGAGTCCAAAACGACGCCGAACCGCAGTGCATCCGGCTCTCGGTACCTTCGCCTCAATTCCGATTCAATATGTTGACTCTCCCCCTGAGTTGTCATCGCGGGCACCTCTGATCTTGTGTAGTCTGTGGCATTCGCTGCAGGCGCTTAGTGTTCTTCGTTCCTTTGCGACCCCATCCCCTTTGCCACTGTATGTCTCGCAGTCAGAGACCTGGCTTCGCTTCGCTTGCGGTCGGACGAGCCACGCCCCAGCGACTTTGTTTCATCTCAACGTGTCAAAGCCAGTCGTGTCCGCCTCCGCCCTCTCCGGCGGCGTCGCTGGGTCCGCGCCAAGCTGTCGACCTCCCGCGCTGAATGCGGGATCGCATCTCCCTCTCCTCGACCCTGGAGTGTCCGAGATTCTTCGCAGCCGAACCACGCCTGACGCACAGGCACTGCCGGCCGGCGGTCACCGCCCGCACTCGTCCCGATGCTCCCGGTCAGTGGTCACCGCTTGAAACGGGGTGACGTGAAACGTGGTGATGTGGTGACGTGAAACGTGGTGACGTGGTGACGTGAAACGTGGTCAATGGATGTGACAATTATAAATTAATAGTGAAATAGGGTGAAATATACCACCTTCTGCCTTCTGAACACTGAATCAACATCCCTTCCGAAAAAGTAGCGACATCGTGCTTCTTGATGAGTCTTTATGCTGTCTTCGTATCTAATTTCTAACAGTATCTCCTTGATAAGTATTATGCTTATACTCACCATTACGGATCATAATACACGAACATCTCGTAACACAATTCCAGGTAAGATGATTACCTATGGTGTGGTCTGCCATGGATTATCATTTGGTACGCATGGGTATTTTACATCGTTATCGTTATCCCTTAGTTATCACTAAATTAGGTATCGGACAAGAAGCAAAGAGGTACACATGAGTACGCTGTTGGATCAGAATTGTGCTGGAAAGACGTGCTCAGCGACATCGCTTCCATGGGAAATATCGACATCCAATGTACTCGTTTCGACATCTCACGCCAACGAAAACCATTATTTTAACACTGGGACGTGGTGACCGCTGAACACTGAGTGGTCAGTTCAACCACAGCCGTGCACCAACTGCGACATATATCACATCTCCATCCGGATGATCACCACACCAGTCCCGGGCGCAATCTCACCTGTACGGCACGAACTCGAAGACGACGTCTCGCCAGTCGTCGGTCATCTTGTTCAGCGCCCGCTCCAGGCCGTACTCCTTGCTGGCCGACACGCCGATCTCCTCCAGCACCTGGACGTGCTTCTGCACGCCCATCTCTATCATCTGCGCCAGCGAGCAGTCGTCCGGCGGCCGGATCTCGGACCCGAGCGCCTCGGACATCTGTCGAAACCGGAGGTCTGAGAGTATCCGTCGAAACCGGAGGTCTGAGAAAATCTATCGAGCCGGATGTCGGACGACATCTGTCGAGATAAGACGGCTGATGACATCTGAAGTGGTTCGTATACATCTGCCTGGTGAGTGTCTAAGACATCTGTGTCGAGACAAGTCGTTAGAACACTTCTGGTGAGAATGGACACCTGTATATTTCTGATAATATAGGAGGACTTCTTGTATGGATACCCGACGGGGCACATCTGAGAATATTCGAGGAGTGCTGTGGGCATCGAGGGACACCCGAGAACACCTGTCGATGCTCATCACAGTTACAATCAGCACAAGTGCCGGTCCCGGCGCACCGCGTTTGTTGGCATCACGTAATTTAGCGAAGTTGTGTTTACGACCGTCATCGCTAAACCGTCATCACACCACTATCAAATCAGTCACACTGAAGTCACATCATTATCAAAGCACATTCACACCACTGTCGCACCGCCGTCACATGCCACCGTCCTGCCGTCGTCACAGCGCCGCACAGCAGCAGCCATCCAGGACACCGGTCGGCACTCACCTGGTCCCAGTGGCGGTCCCGGGCGGCAGCAGCCATCCAGGACACCCGTCGGCACTCACCTGGTCCCAGTGGCGGTCCCGGGCGGCAGCAGCCATCCTGGACACCCGTCGGCACTCACCTGGTCCCAGTGGCGGTCCCGGGCGGCAGCAGCCATCCAGGACACCCGTCGGCACTCACCTGGTCCCAGTGGCGGTCCCGGGCGGCAGCAGCCATCCTGGACACCGGTCGGCACTCACCTGGTCCCAGTGGCGGTCCCGGGCGGCAGCAGCCATCCTGGACACCCGCCGGCACTCACCTGGTTCCAGTGGCGGTCCCGGGCGGCAGCAGCCATCCAGGACACCCGTCGGCACTCACCTGGTCCCAGTGGCGGTCCCGGATGCCGGGGTTGCAGATGCAGTGCATCACGGGGATGAACTGTTTGAACTTCTCCACCTTGGCGCGCACCGTCTCGGCGACACGGCGCGGCCCCGGCGTGTCGATGAACGCCTTGCCCAGCTTGTACAGCACACGCCACATGTTGTCCACGTCCTCCTCGGCGGCCAGCGAGTCGATGCCGCGGAACGGGCCTGCGCCAGGTCGCTCGGTCAGACCAAAATATCAAGGGGGGGCGGAGAGGGAAATGCGATACATGCAAGAGATGTACAAACAGAAAAGACAGACACATCTCAGTCGTGTTTCATTTTTGTTGTAGTGTTCGTGGATTGTAGTTGAAGACGTCGATTACTTCTTGTTCGAGTTGGTATGTGGCGACCAACTGGTGTGGGCATCAAGCATGCAGCCAATGCACAGACACACGTATGTAGGAGACAACGCCCCTGTCCGGCTCAAACGGATCAACTAGGAACAAGCCACCGCTGGTGCACCTGAAACCACACCAAGCGTAGACCACACGCAGTGCTAGATCAAACAACACGCAGAGCGGTAAATCAGAGGAAAGCTCACCATGAAAGTGGCAATACAACGAATCAGTGAAATCGTTAAACCTATTACCAGAACGATGACTTTGCACCAAGTCGACACTGGCTGCGTAGTTGGCATCCACCAGACGCGAGATCGTCACCGGAGAAAAGCGACGGCACTCACTGCAGCCAGCTACCCAGCAGCGAGACAGCACACTCACCGTTATACCACCGCTCGTACTTGAGATGGAACTCGTAGGCGGTTTTCCAGAGCCTGTCGTACGGATCCTTGAAGGAGAGCATGTGCTGCACCAGCGGGTACGGCGAGATCTCCCACTCCAGCAGGCGCTCCTCCTCGTTAATGTCCTGACGGTGTAGCGGCAGCCGGGCCGGCAGTCAATCCCATCGCTCAATCCCATCGCACCGGTCCCATCGCTCAATCCCATCGCTCAATCCCATCGCACCGGTCCCATCGCTCAATCCCATCGCACCGGTCCCATCGCTCAATCCCATCGCACCGGTCCCATCGCTCAATCCCATCGCACCGGTCCCATCGCTCAATCCCATCACACCGGTCCAACACGGGTCAGTAACCGCGTAAAAACGTAACGTAACAGTAGTCGTAAACGTAAAAGTCGGTAACCACGCTGACGGGAAATCATGTGCAGTCGCACCTCAATTCCATATTGTGGGCATATGCAATAGATGGTTTCAAACACAAGAACAGAAGCTGAGCAGAGTTCTGAGTACATTCTCTCCATGCATTATTAGAGCAAATGTGTCATCCTTGAATCGCAGATGCAATATTATGAACACGAAAAATGCAACCGCTTCTATCAATGTGTCCCTTGAACCGTCCCAAATGCTACCTTATTTAAGTATCTGTCTCTCCGTCTCTCCCTCCCTCTCTCTATCTCTCTATATCTCTCTATATCTCTCTATCTCTCTATATCTCTCTATCTCTCTATATCTCTCTATCTCTCTCTATCTCTCTATCTCTCTATCTCTCTCTCTCTCTCTCTCTCTCTCTCTCTCTCTCTCTCTCTCTCTCTCTCTCTCTCTCTCTCTCTCTCTCTCTCTCTCTCTCTCTCTCTCTCTCTCTCTCTCTCTCTCTCTCTCTCTCCCTCCCTCCCTCCCTCCCTCCCTCCCTCCCTCCCTCCCTCCCCCCCCCTCCCCCCCCTCCCTCCCTCCCTCCCTCCCTCCCTCCCTCCCCCCTCCCCCCCCCTCCCTCCCTCCCTCCCTCCCTCCCCTCCCTCCCCCTCCCTCCCTCCCTCCCTCCCTCCCCCTCCCTCTCTCTCTCTCTCTCTCTCTCTCTCTCTCTCTCTCTCTCTCTCTCTCTCTCTCTCTCTCTCTCTCTCTCTCTCTCTCTCTCTCTCTCTCTCTCTCTCTCTCTCTCTCTCTCTCTCTCTCTCTCTCTCTCTCTCTCTCTCTCTCTCTCTCTCTCTCTCTCTCTCTCCCTCCCTCCCTCCCTCCCTCCCTCCCTCCCTCCCCTCCCTCCCTCCCTCCCCTCCCTCCCTCCCCTCCCTCCCCTCCCCTCTCCCCTCCCTCTCTTCTCCTTCTCCTTCTCCCTTCTCCTCTCTCTCTCTCTCTCTCTCTCTCTCTCTCTCTCTGCTCTATTATCTCAGTTTCCTTCATCACATAATCTCGAAATGGCCAAAACTGACCTAAGAGACTTCATACAACAACCGACATCAAGCGACCGTCAATCGGCATGCATCCTTGCACTGTAATGACGGGTTGCACGTGATTATATCACGATGACGCGTATCGCTGTTCACCCTCTGAAGCATGACATTCACGCTCACGTCTGCTGATGCCGATTTCCCCGTGAACCAGGGTCACAGCGAGCCGCGGGATTCGACAGACCGTGCGCGGCCTGGACACTGCACGGGCGCACGGGCGTCACACACCCACACCGGCCAGCGCGCCACTCACCAACAGCTCCTGCTTGGCGTCGGCCAGCTGTTGGCCCAGCCAGTCCAGCGAGTCCACGTTGGCCTTCATCTCGTCCATGTTGAGCACCGGCGAGTCCTTCTTCTTGAACGCCTCCAGTGCCTTGTTGTACTCGTCCAGCCTGGCAAGCAGACCACGTGTAGGATACATATATGCCAGAATTAAGCGTGGCGTAAGTCCGACAGAGACCCAGATCCAGATCCAGTCTGACTCAGATCTACATTTGTAGACATGTGAACATATGCGTCATTGGACTGTTGGACTGTTCTCACGGCGCGCTATCCAGGACCGATTTCTCCCACTATCCGTCTCCCAAATTGATTTTTCTCAGCATCCTTACCCCGGAATGACGTCTAGTGTTTACCGACCTATCGCATGCCGACCTCTCTACGAGTCGGTTCTCCCGACTGACTCCTTTGTGAATCTGCCATACTAATTCGTCCTACATAGACGACTCCGAATATCTACCCAAGACAGCTTCCTCATAGTCACTAACTCAGACGGGCTCCCTCGTTAGCCTCAAGCCGGATTCACCTTTCGGCGAGCCTCTGTCCAAATCATCTCCGGAGTCTCTGTTCCCAGGACTATCTATGTGAGACTCTACTACGAACTATTTCCCTGGTTGGTTGGTTATTCGTTTTCACGACACGCCGACCGTTGAGTCGTGTAGCGTCTCCAATCTCTCACGCAGATTGGCCGCGGGAGAAGAGTACGAACTATCTCCGTGAGCCTATACCACGGACCATCTCTGTGACTCTCTTCTCCTGGCTATCTTCATGGGACTTTCTACCAAGGGCCATTTCTGTCAGACTATCACGAGCTATCGCCGTGGGACTTTCCATTCCGAACTATATTTTCGGTTGTACTCCCTCTGTGAGGCTCCCCCACTGAAACTTCCTTCAAGACGTCCTCTATCCAGTGCTATATCCGTGTGAATATCCACTCCGAACTAGCCCCGTGACGCTCTGCCCCGTGCTGACTTCTCTGCGACCTCTATCCAGTGCTATCCCCGTGTGACCATCCACTCCGAACTAGCCCCGTGACGCTCTGCCCCGCCCTGACTTCTCTGCGACCTCTATCCAGTGCTATACCCGTGTGACCATCCACTCCGAACTAGCCCCGTGACGCTCTGCCCCGCCCTGACTTCTCTGCGACCTCTATCCAGTACTATACCCGTGTGATTATCCACCCCGAACTAGCCCCGTGACGCTCTGCCCCGCCCTGACTTCTCTGCGACCTCTATCCAGTACTATACCCCGTGTGACCATCCACTCCGAATTAGCCCCGTGACGCTCTGCCCCGCCCTGACTTCTCTGCGACCTCTATCCAGTACTATACTCGTGTGACTATCCACTCCGAACTAGCCCCGTGAGGCTCTGCCCCGCCCTGACTTCTCTGCGAAGGCCTCGTTGCGTGTCCCGAGCGCCTCTTCGGCGGCGGCGCGTCGGTGCCTCAGACGCGAGTGGGAGAGGTCGAACACACCCTCGATCACCTCCGGCCAATGGAACACACGCGCGTTCAGGATCAAGTCGTCCGCTGTGAAGGTCAGGTCAGGTCAACTGTGGCAGGCATCGCGCGAACTGTGGAGGGACTACAGTTCAGGTCAAATACGCAAGGGTGCCAGGTCAAATATAGGACGTACTTAGGCCAACTGCAGATCGAGTTCATGTGAACACATCATTTCAGTTTCTGTCGTGGCTTTGACACAGTGGATGGGACAGCAAGGTAGGAACAGATAGCACTCTTCACTTAATATCGACACTCCTTGACATGTGCTGCTGTGGACATGTCCTATGGCCTGCCCCTCGATCCTCTGAGCTCATCTCCTCTGATCTCGCCTCTCTGAATCCACTTCACTGACGTCGGCCAACTGCCCCTCCCCATGCCGTCTGACCTGCCTGGCGGCCCACCTCAACTCCCCACCACTGACCTGCTTGGCAACCCACCTCAACTCCCACCGCTGACTGCACTACCCCAGCCCCTCCGGCCTCCCCCATCCCGTTTGACCTGCCTGGCGACCCACCTCACCTCCTCACCACTGACCTGCCTGGCAACCCACATCAACTCCCACCGCTGACTGCACTACCCCAGCCCCTCCGGCCTCCCCCATCCCGTCTGACCTGCCTGGCGACCCACCTCAACTCCTCACCACTGATCTGCCTGGCGGCCTACCTCAGCTCCCCACCGCCGGCCGCACCACCCCAGCCCGTCTGGCGACATGGCGACACCACGTACGCGGCAGAACGGCGTAGTCCATGAGGAAGAGGATGCGCAGCGCCGTCTGTCTGATGCGCATCCTGATCTGGGCCATGATGTCGGACATGCAGACCTGCAGGTAGTTGTACTGGTCCACCAGCTCGGCGGTGGTCTCGGGCATCTGGCTCAGTCGGTCCGACATGGTGTCGAACATGGCGCAGATGCTGCCGCATGAGACGCCTGGTCAGCTGGGGACATGGTGTCGAACATGGCGCATAGTCATCCTTACTTCTAGTCACACTCACCCTGTGGTCCACTGACTCCCGTCGCGTTCTGTCTCAGCCACTCACTCTACGTTCTCGTCCCGGTTGAGTGTGACCTGTCGCTGCACCACGCGCTCCTGTACCTCGGCCGACTTCTGCACGACGGTGGCGTTCACCCGGTCGCAGTTGACCAGGAACATCTGGGGACGTAGTGCGGCGGTGTCGGCCGGACACGCGCCTCTCAGCTGGGCCGGATTACACGCCGCCACACACCTGACTACGCCGGCCACATGGCCACACGGTCGGTCTCCACCACACGGACTGGGGCTGACAACGCCGGCCACATGGCCACACGGTCGGCTCTCTGCGCTCTCCGTCTGGCTCCTGCCTCCCAGACCGGACAGCGGACGTCAGTCCCCTGTCCGGCCGTCTCCAGAACAATGGCCATGAATAGTTGGTTGTGCACGAGTGCAGTGTATTCCAGATGCGATGAATAAGCAGTGTGTGCAAGTCCGGAACTTTGGGTGGAAACGACGCATGGTGGAAATAGATATGCACACATTTTGGCCATACCGCCGGGCAAAGGAAAAAAGGCATGAGAGCAATTTTTCGAATATTGAATTTTGAGCGTCATATGATTCGTCCTAAAGAGGCTTCTCTTCACTCGCACATCATCTGAAATTACTACTTTTTTCGTTCTTTTTTTTGTTACAAGTGACACAAAACGAACGTTAATTTTATATGTGTGACATAGACAAAGACACATGTGGCCAACCAAAGGCATCTTTAGCGAAAAATTATCTATGTGGAGGCACAAATTGCACAATTGCGCACATACGCTTTCCTTCCACTAAAATTATTTTCCAGTTGTGACAATGGTAAAACGATGCATGTATAGAGACCGCTGATTTTCCATGCAGCTTTCATGAAAACAGACCTCAGGCTTTCGTCCTTTGTTGGGTGTGACAAATTGTGAATTGTCAACAGACGCCTGCTGCTACGTACGCTTTACTTGTTTTTCAACATGCACTTTGCTACGACGCGGTCGAAAAGCGTACGTGCCATACACACCTCACTTATCTCGCCACAGGCACTTGCTCATGAGGACCATGGGAAAAGCTGAAACATATGCTTTCCAGCATGCTTGGTATTCCCGACCGTAATATCATGGGCATGAGTAGTGCCTTGATACAACCGGTGATACAATGGCACGCCGTTACTGAAAATGGCATTACTCTTGAGGAACAGAGGGGATATCAGCGCCCTTAACACACGCACCGGAGGGGTAGGGCGAAATCCGCCCAACCCTCCGGTTTCTCGTAAATAACTCCGGATTTTACTGGTAGATATACGCCATTTTTGTGTACCTACCTGGAAATGTCCAGCGCGTCGTTCAAAACAAGAAACACGAAAACCGGCAAACAAAATCGGGTTAGATGCCGCAGAACTACACGACAAAAAATCGGCGCTGATGCGCTTCCGGTTATCGGGAAAATGGAAGTGTTCTTGGCAATCCTAGCGACTTTTTTACGTATAGTGCTATGCTATATAGTTTTAAAGTCATGTTAGGTTACCGAGAACGCAATACCATGAACCATAAACGCAAATGACGCCCGTGCGATTCACACCATTTTGCATGCTGCTCCCTACACATTCTGAAAACTACTGTTTTTGTCATTGTGAACCTAAGCGTTTCCATATTTAATTAATGTACTTCAGCCCTTTTTTGGTGAAGCCGATTGCGCCGGGCCGCCCGCCCGACCAGTCGGGCGGGCGGCCCGGTTCCGACAACTAGATCCGGTAACTGACCTGATAAAGTGCTGATATACAGGTGACGTGAGGTCAAATTCCGCATCTATGAGCATGCCACTGACCTGAAGAGGTATTATGGTCGGCAGCAGTTCTACCTCCCGGTGCAGAACCGCCAGGGCGTCCAGCTTCCTCCGGAAAACCTGCCAACACAAACCGCACACTCATACCACAACGGCCTTCCGTGTGGCCTGACCTGGTCTGTATAGGCTAATGAAATAGGTGGCAAGCAGACACGATTCGCAACAGTACCGCCAGGATTAAACGCACCAACTGTGGCGAGTGCTACAACAACTTGTCATTCTCACTAATTTCGAGTTCGAAATATGCCCATCCATGTTGCGTGGGCACACAACTATGTAGGTAAGTACCGAAGTGCCTACATGAGAGGACGTTGCTCCACACGTCATGCGAACGTTAGCAAACGATGCCGCAACGTTGCAATGAGCGTAACCGAAACGTCAAACTCTGCACACCATATGGCATATACCGTCCAGACCGCCACTAGCAGCAGTAAGCACACCTTCCCCCCCCCGACATCCTACACACCACATAAAGAAAACGTCAAACTCCGCACATCATGTACCGTCTAGACCTCCACTAGCAACAGTCAGCACACCTTTCCCCCCCGACATCTTCACACACCACATAAAGAAAACGTCAAACTCCGCACATCATGTACCGACTAGACCTCCACTAGCAGCAGTCAGCATACCGTCCCAGACATCCTCACAAACCGCATAAAGAAAACGTCAAACTCCGCACATCATATATCGACTAGACCTCCACTAGCAGCAGTCAGCACACCTTCCCCCGACATGCTCACACACCACATAAAGAAAACGTCAAACTCCGCACATCATGTACCGACTAGACCTCCACTAGCAGCAGTCAGCACACCGTCCCCGACATCCTCACACACCGCATAAAGAAAACGTCAAACTCCGCACATCATATACGACTAGACCTCCACTAGCAGCAGTCAGCACACCTTCCCCGGACTTCCTCACACACCACATAAAGAAAACGTCAAACTCCGCACATCATACATCGACTAGACCTCCACTAGCAGCAGTCAGCACACCTTCCCCGACATCCTCACACACCACATACAGAAAACGTCAAACTCCGCACATCATATATCGACTAGACCTCCACTAGCAGCAGTCAGCACACCTTGCCCGGACTTCCTCACACACGATACGCCTACAGAGTGTCAGAGTCTACACTTGAGTCGAGCCACGTCCATGCGAGCTGCTGGTGTACTTCTCCGGACGACGCCGACGGCGGCACTGCGGGCTCTCGCGAGACAAACGGCCAGCACGTACCACGAGGTCCTCCTCCTTCTGGATGAACTCCGTAATCTCGGCTGCCGACGTGCCGTCCAGCAGGTCTGTGTATCTGTCACCAGCCACAGTGTTGTCACACACAGAGACGGTCCTCACCGGTCAGTCACACTATGCTCCTGTCACCGGTCGCATTGTTGTCACAGACAGAGACAACCCCACTCATCAGTCACACGCCCATCGTGGCAGAAAATGTGTGGTCCTGTCGCCAGCCGCACGGTTGTCGTATACAGAGATAGCTATTGCTGATGATCAATCACACTCATCTGTCTTTCCTGTACTTTAATATCATCTCCTTTTGCGGTACGCTGATCTACACAACCTTGGTCTTGGGCTTTTTCGCTTCTCCCGCTTACGCCAAGGTTTAGACCAGGGCACAGGTGTCTGCAATTGTTCATGTGGATATTTATCCCCACTCCAAAGTTGAGAGGCTGGCTTCGCGTGCCGCCGGATCGTCGGCAGCCAGCGGCCGGCGCGCCAAACGGCGGACGAGCACCAGGCTAGAGCTGCGCAAGGCAAATCGCAGCCACAATATTCCCAACACATGAGCACAATTGCTATTGAAATGTACACCTGAAGGCTGTCTATAATAAATTAACTTTGCAAAACATTTTACGGAAATAAAGTGGCATAAATTGCAACTACATTCTTCGTGGATACACTGGTGATCATCAGGACGCGCTTGTTGCGGACAGCATTCCATTCGAGCAGTTCAGAGTTTTTGAATGACATCAGCAACCCATCAGTTTTCTTTTCTTTTACTGGAGATTCCCGACGTCCGCATTACCATTGCGCCTGACGAGTATCGGTTTAGCATGGTTGTAGGCGCGTGGCAGAGACACTGGTGGGCGACGGCTGGCAAATCGCCAGTGACGGGTGGCTCCGAGAGCCAGCACTCACTTGTCGTAGAAGAAGATGTACTGCTGCGGCCCAGGCACATTCACCTGGAAGATGGCATCGACCTGGGCGAGCAGCGTCTGCACCCTATCCTCCTCCCGGCGCACGGTGCGCACCACCAGACCGGCGTTCTTCATCTCTGGCGACCAGAGGGAGAGGCTCCGAGTCAGGTGTGGTCACAACACACCGGCGTTCTTCATCTCTGGCGACCAGAGGGAGAGGCTGGCAGTCGGGGGTGGTCACAACACACTGGCGTTCTTCATCTCTGACGACCACAGGGAGAGGCTGGCAGTCGGGGGTGGTCACAACACACCGGCGTTCTTCATCTCTGACGACCACAGGGAGAGGCTCGCAGTCAGGGGTGGTCACAACACACCGGCGTTCTTCATCTCTGGCGACGACCCGCAGGAACTCAGCCAAAGATCGTCATAGCGGACTAGCGTTTTTGCTATCTGGTGACAGTGGCACGCCAGGTGACGCACAGCGTCAGTGGCGGTAGCAATACTCTCGGTCCTGATGCACTGCTGATGCTAGCGAATAAACGGTTCGTCAGAGAAAGATAATCTCACTTAATGGAATACGTGCTCAGGTTCGAGTTTGATTTTTCACTTTTAAGCGAGGTTAGGTTGAGGAACGATTCTCAGTCATATGTAACTTGATCAGGGCACGTGGTTGCTGAGAAAAGAAGACGAGTATGTGCCGACGCAGATCTACTTGAGTTCACAATGGCATACACAACAGGTAAATATAGCACACCTTGGCAACTTCGAAAACAGCAGCCCCATATATACACACCCGGCAGTGCGGCACGACACTCACCCGGAAACATGAGATACTCGACGCGCGGCACGTTCTGGCTGGCCTCCAGGATCAGATCGACCACACCCAGCAGTAGCTGGCGCAGCTCGGGGAAGTCCGGCCGTACCTGTCCACAGTGGGCGTTCAGTGCACCTAGCGCGCCACCACCGAGTCACCTCAGTACCACCGGGTAACGTGGCCCGCACCTGACCGTGTAACTGGACCTGTCCACAGTGGGCGTTCAGTGCACCTAGCGCGCCACCACCGAGTCACCTCAGTACCACCGGGTAACGTGGCCCGCATCTGGCCGTGTAACTGGTCGCGCGCATTCGCTTCATGGTAGCGTTGATCGGTGGTTGCCAAGCCCATCAGCGACCTGTGTGCATAACTCAATCCCAGCTGTACTTGGTCAGTAGTTAGAGCGTCTATACAGCGTCTATAGAGCGACGTAACTCTAAGTACGTTGAAGACGTGGTGGACTACTTGGCATACACACAGACCGCTTTGAACCATCATAATGCATGTACCTGTGTTGGTCTGCCTTGACCGGTTGTAAATGTGTCTGGGGGAAGTTCGAACTGACCGGTTCACGCACCTCTATGGCGGATGATTTGGGCGGTCCACAAACCTCTATGGAGGGCGACCTTGGCGGTCTGCATACCTCTATAGCGGGAGATTTGGACGCTCCACACACCTCTATGGAGGACAATTTTAGCGGCCAACACACCTCTTTAGCCGGGGCGATTTTGGCTGTCTCTACACCTCTACAGCGGGAGATTTGGGCGCTCCACACACCTGCATAGCGACCGATTTGGGAGGTCCACACACATCCATAGCGGGCGATTTGGCCCGTCCACACACATCCATAGCGGGCGATTTGGCCCGTCCACACACCTCTATAGCGAGCGATTTGGCCCGTCCACACACCTCTATAGCGAGCGATTTGGCCGGTCCACACACCTCTATGGCGGGCAATTTTGGCGGTCAACACATCTCTCTGGCGGGTAATTTGGCCGGTCCACACACCTGAAACAAACAACCCCTCGATTGGGCCGGTTTGAGCGTCCCACACACCTCTATTGTTGGCGGTTTTGGCGGTCCCGGCGGCGGAGGCACCACTTCCAGATGTACCACCAGTATGGACGGCAACACGAAGCTGAAGTCTTCGTACTCGCCGGAGTAGGCGTTGCCTGGCTGCAGCGTCACGTTGTCAGACACACGATCATTCGTAGGTCGTAGCGGATGCATCTACAGCGAATCTGACGGTACATCAACAGCTACACCCTGGTCAGCAGCTCAATAAAGTTGATCGGTAGGCTTTTTCCAGCGCTAGCCGAAGTCAGTGATATTGTCCGGATTTAATGTAGCTAGTCGAGACGCCCGTTTCGACATGGACAAAGCTAGTCAGCAAGCTGGTCTGAAGACGCGTCCCAGCGCATCGCTCGCCCCACGCACCTGATGGACACCCAGGAAGTGGGCGTAGTCTGTGAACGTGTTGAGCACCACCCGCCGCAGGTGGAGCGACATCAGAGCGGCGGCGCAGCTGAAGAACCGCTCCACCCTGGCCAGGCCGTGGCCGCTGCGACTCGGCACCAGGCGAGACCAGCCGGCCACCAGCTCGGCGAACACGTTGGCGCAGTGCGGCAGCCACCTGGCGGCCAGGGAAGGAAGCGTCGGTTGTGGCGGTCACCGACAGGCACACAGAGGTAGCTGCAGTTGTTCGCTGCGGTATCCGAAATCAAATATCTGAAAGTAATATCATGATGTTCTCGTGCTCAAAATGAAATTTTGAGATTGCCGGCACGGGACAATATTCAGTGCCCGCAAGACACAGGCCATCCGTTAATTAAAACATCTCATAGCAGAAATATATGTTCGTTTGTATTCCATTGTGAACATCAGACAACATCGACGTAATGCTTCCATCCAAACGGTGATGTCATGCACCAAGAAGAACACGGTGAAACATGTTATTTCGATGACCCCCCCTATGCAATCAGATAGATGCCATCGGAGCGCCCTCGCAATGTTGGCTTACCCCCCCCAATAGTTTCAGCTTTTAACATGAGATCCAATGTAGTGTGGCCCCAATCCATTTTGGCCCGCCCATTGACTTCATGTATTGCGTCCCCCCCAATAATTTTCAGAAATCAACGCGTGTGACGATTGGCACAATTCGGAGTAAGAGCTTATGAACTATTTACTTTGCGACATCACCCTAATTACTGTTCACCACTGACAGAAGTGGTCTGTGAGAAATGGACAGACAAACTGTAGTAGCGCAATAACCAGTCGGCGGACTGACAGCTTCGGAAATGCCCCCTCAACCACCACTACAAAAGGCATGTCACAACAAATTACCTATTAACACAGTTTCGAATTGCGAATAAGTATTCGCGATGATACGATAATGCCAGCGAATATTTCACTCAACAGAGAAACCAGCTGGTGATGTTGACCATACGTGTTTTCACTATTATTCAGCCACCACTCACTGGTTGACCAGGATGTCTCTGGAGGCCTTGATGTGTTCGTGGACCAGCTCCAGGAACGCTGCCGGCTCCAGCGGCAAAATGCCCCTGTACAGTGAAGGGAAGTCGACGAACCGCAACTGCTCATAGCTGTCAACACAGTAAGTTAGCATAAGACACAGCATGTGTAGTGTCTTGAACAGGAGGCAATGGTGACATCACACAAATCCCGTCCCTCAACGTCAGCTGGGTGGAGGTGAAAATTCATCTGGTGTAAGCATTTCAATGGTTGTATTGCTTCCGCGCGCATCATAACGGAATGTTGTGCGATTCGCGCATCACTAAGGATGACCATAGATGTAAGCGTAACCCTCTTGCATGCGCAGTCTAACTTAGCTACTGTTGGCGGGAGTGGTGCTTTGAACTTCCTTTTAACGTTAAATTAGACAACGAAATTAGACGCATTAGATTAAATTAGACGCAGACAACGAAAATAAACCAACGTACGCTAATTATTAAGGACGTAAATGTCGCCAATGAACAGCATATTTTGGCTTCGTGGCTTCGTCGAATGGCTCTGAGCTTTCACAGTTCAGGAATGCACCAATGGAAATATACTGCGTTTATTGGCGATATTTACTTTGTTATATTATCAGGAGCATAAGGATATTGCTTTCCAATTTAATTGTACTTACAATGTTCAATAACGCGCTTAATACCGCATAGTCCTTTTATCGTTGTCATCGGTGACAGACATATTTGACGGCATGATCAACAAAATCAGCGGAGTAGCAGTGGTTTATTCGAAATCAACAATGCAATGCCATCACCCCCGTGCCCCCCCCCCCCTCTGTTTTAGCCCGAGTGTTTGCTGAGGTTAGCTTTATGACCAAATAGAGCTTGTTGCGTGAACCCTGACGCCAGCGCCCAATCTTGGAATTCAAGTTCAACGACAGGATTTTTACGGCGAGCTTAAGGGTCGCCAAAGCACTGGCAAGGCCGCCCCGGTGTGCGTCCCCGGTTTCATCTCACCAGCTGCCAACTGATCCTCCCAGCCGGGCGCTATGCGAGCGGCTCCAACCCTGTCTTGCTAGAACAGGAGAGGTCAAAGCAGGCTGGCGCTAACTGAGCTGTCGAGTCCTAAGGTTGCTTCTCATCGGCTATCGAACACAACTAAGATGTATAATAAAGTAAAGCCACCACACGCCGGCCAGTTCTTGCACAATAATTACTGAACCAAGAGCTGCCTTACGCCTGTGGCACAACCGATTCTATCGCTTCTGAAATACCATTACCCATGGCTTGGTGGGAGTGCGATTTTAAATCGATATGCCCTGCTCGAAGAAAATACAGTATTAGGTCTAAGGGGTGCACAAAGGTAGTTTGTACCCATAACGCACTAAGGATTAAGTCACATTAAGTCAGCCACCCTTCCCCTCTTCCACCTGGTCCCGAGTGTGAAGAGGTGCTCATGGAGGGCTCTGTCCGAAATTATACACAATTTTCCTCGACCTCGAAAGGTTAAACAAAAATTAGACGGCTATAGTGTCTTTGTACGCCCCAACGGTTTTGGCCATGTGATGCTGCGGTATCGGTGGCTATCGTACCTGCTGTACCAGATGCTGTTGAGCTGCCGCAGGACGGAGCCGGTGGTGAAGAGGTTGTGGTCGCAGTACTGTCGCGACAGCAGCGCCGCTTGTTGCCACGGCACCGGGGCCCTGACCACACGGGGCCTGAGGATACCGCCCGACGTTACCGGAGACACCTCACTTCTCACTAACGGCACCCTGACCACACGGGGCCTGAGGATACCGCCCGACGTTACCGGAGACACCTCACTTCTCACTAACGGCACCCTGATCACACGGGGCCTGAGGATACCGCCCGACGTTACCGGAGACACCTCACTTCTCACTAACGGCACCCTGATCACACGGGGCCTGAGGATACCGCCCGACGTTACCGGAGACACCTCACTTCTCACTAACGGCACCCTGACCACACGGGGCCTGAGGATACCGCCCGACGTTACCGGAGACACCTCACTTCTCACTAACGGCACCCTGATCACACGGGGCCTGAGGATACCGCCCGACGTTACCGGAGACACCTCACTTCTCACTAACGGCACCCTGATCACACGGGGCCTGAGGATACCGCCCGACGTTACCGGAGACACCTCACTTCTCACTAACGGCACCCTGATCACACGGGGCCTGAGGATACCGCCCGACGTTACCGGAGACACCTCACTTCTCACTAACGGCACCCTGACCACACGGGGCCTGAGGATACCGCCCGACGTTACCGGAGACACCTCACTTCTCACTAACGGCACCCTGACCACACGGGGCCTGAGGATACCGCCCGACGTTACCGGAGACACCTCACTTCTCACTAACGGCACCCTGACCACACGGGGCCTGAGGATACCGCCCGACGTTACCGGAGACACCTCACTTCTCACTAACGGCACCCTGACCACACGGGGCCTGAGGATACCGCCCGACGTTACCGGAGACACCTCACTTCTCACTAACGGCACCCTGACCACACGGGGCCTGAGGATACCGCCCGACGTTACCGGAGACACCTCACTTCTCACTAACGGCACCCTGACCACACGGGGCCTGAGGATACCGCCCGACGTTACCGGAGACACCTCACTTCTCACTAACGGCACCCTGACCACACGGGGCCTGGAAGGATACCGCCCGACGTTACCGGAGACACCTCACTTCTCACTAACGGCACCCTGACCACACGGGGCCTGAGGATACGCCCGACGTTACCGGAGACACCCTCACTACCAATACCCCGACGTTACCGGAGACACCTCACTAACGGCACCCTGATCACACGGGGCCTGAGGATACCGCCCGACGTTACCGGAGACACCTCACTTCTCACTAACGGCACCCTGACCACACGGGGCCTGAGGATATCGCCCGACGTTACCGGAGACACCTCACTTCTCACTAACGGCACCCTGACCACACGGGACCTGAGGATACCGCCCGACGTTACCGGAGACACCTCACTTCTCACTAACGGCACCCTGACCACACGGGGCCTGAGGATATCGCCCGACGTTACCGGAGACACCTCACTTCTCACTAACGGCACCCTGATCACACGGGGCCTGAGGATACCGCCCGACGTTACCGGAGACACCTCACTTCTCACTAACGGCACCCTGACCACACGGGGCCTGAGGATACCGCCCGACGTTACCGGAGACACCTCACTTCTCACTAACGGCACCCTGACCACACGGGGCCTGAGGATACCGCCCGACGTTACCGGAGACACCTCACTTCTCACTAACGGCACCCTGATCACACGGGGCCTGAGGATACCGCCCGACGTTACCGGAGACACCTCACTTCTCACTAACGGCACCCTGATCACACGGGGCCTGAGGATACCGCCCGACGTTACCGGAGACACCTCACTTCTCACTAACGGCACCCTGATCACACGGGGCCTGAGGATACCGCCCGACGTTACCGGAGACACCTCACTTCTCACTAACGGCACCCTGACCACACGGGACCTGAGGATACCGCCCGACGTTACCGGAGACACCTCACTTCTCACTAACGGCACCCTGACCACACGGGACCTGAGGATACCGCCCGACGTTACCGGAGACACCTCACTTCTCACTAACGGCACCCTGACCACGGGGCCTGAGGATACCGCCCGACGTTACCGGAGACACCTCACTTCTCACTAACGGCACCCTGATCACACGGGACCTGAGGATACCGCCCGACGTTACCGGAGACACCTCACTTCTCACTAACGGCACCCTGACCACACGGGACCTGAGGATACCGCCCGACGTTATCGGAGATTCCTCACCTCCTCAGTGGAGATTTTGAGCCTAGGGTCATCACCTCGGGTCACACATGGCACCTCACACCCACGCCAGGTTATACAGGTTCTGTGGTCACGGCTAACACGTGACCTTCACGCTGGAGTACACGGAGTCAGGCGGCTTTGCAGCTTTAGGTCACGACTCGGGGTAGCACGGGGACCAACGGCACAACGGTGGTCACACGACGGTTCAAGGACATGACCCGAAGGCCCACAAGGCCTGACGACACGACCCTAAGTCACCACGAACACCCGACCTCGGCACTAGATCACAGGGTACATGGGATGACCCGAGATCATTGAAACGCATAATATATATGCCGAAGTTCAACTGACTGAACGCGAACTGAGGTCAAGGCGGTCACCAAATGCATGCTGCATCAGGCGCCACTCTCACCTGTACGATGGCACGATGCCGTATATCGGCACTGACTGAGAGCGAACTGAGGTCAAGGCAGTCACCAAATACATGCTGGGTCGGGCGCCACTCTCACCTGTACGACGGCACGATGCCGTATATCGGCACTGACTGAGAGCGAACTAAGGTCAAGGCAGCACCAAATACATGCTGGGTCATGTATTTGGCGCCCCTCTCACCTATACGATGGCACGATGCCGTATGTCGGCACTGACTGAGAGCGAACTAAGGTCAAGGCAGTCACCAAGTACATGCTGGATCAGGCGCCACTCTCACCTGTACGACGGCACGATGCCGTATATCGGCACTGACTGAGAGCGAACTAAGGTCAAGGCAGTCACCAAATACATGCTGGGCCAGGCGCCACTCTCACCTGTACGACGGCACGATGCCGTATATCGGCACTGACTGAGAGCGAACTAAGGTCAAGGCAGTCACCAAGTACATGCTGGGTCAGGCGCCACTCTCACCTGTACGACGGCACGATGCCGTATATCCGGAGGCGGTCCCGCTCCCTGCGGTCGCGCAGTACGTAGTTGAGGACGGTGGTGCGCAGACTGATCCGGTAGTCGTACTCTATCTCGGCCTCCATCTTGTCCCGCACTGCCAGCAGACTGTCAGCCGAGGAAAGGTTCAGCGAGCTGTCAACGGCCCGACGGTTTCACTGATCGTCGCCGACGGACAGTTCCAGCCGACTGTCAATAAAGACAGGATTAAATGACAGACCGTCAAAAGAGTGAGAGTTCAACAAGCTGTCAACATAGAGGGTGGCTTAATAATACGGTCAACAACAGAAAGGTAAGCAGAGCGCTGGCAACGGGATGACGAACTTTGAAGAACTCCATCCAGACGAGAGCCGACTGCCTTCAAATACTTTTCCATGAGACTGCATTCAACACAAGAAATGTCTTAAAAAAGAGAAGCAAAGGCCAGCAATCAGTCCTATAATCCCAACTTCCACGAATGACTGCATTAGCAAGATTAATTTTAATTGCATCGCGCCAATTGCAACACAAGTGATCTTTGTCCCAGCCGCTAATTCTCAATCGTCCAAAATCCCCTCATCAACTCCAACCACTAGCCTATCCACACTCCACCCTAAACGCCCCTTCACAGACTGCTGACCAGCTATTGATCTGTCCCTAGTCCCTTCCATGTCAGCGATGTATCAGGACAGCCATAGACAGCCCCCGCGGCCCCCTGGCAGCCGTCCAGTGTCGCCACTGAAACAGTCCAGCCATTGGTCTGTCCCTGGTCCCGTGCATGTCAGCGATGTGTCAGGACAGCCCTGATCCACGCGGCCCCCTGGCAGCCGTCCAGTGTCGCCACTGAAACAGTCCAGCTATCGGTCTGTCCCTGGTCCCGTGCATGTCAGCGATGTGTCAGGACAGCCCTGATCCACGCGGCCCCCTGGCAGCCGTCCAGTGTCGCCACTGAAACAGTCCAGCTATCGGTCTGTCCCTGGTCCCGTGCATGTCAGCGATGTGTCAGGACAGCCCTGACCCCCGCCACCCGGTGTCGCCACTGAAACAGTCCAGCTATCGGTCTGTCCCTGGTCCCGTGCACGTCAGCGATGTGTCAGGACAGCCCTGACCCCCGCCACCAGGTGTCGCCACTGAAACAGTCCAGCCATTGGTCTGTCCCTGGTCCCGTGCACGTCAGCGATGTGTCAGGACAGCCCTGACCCCTGCTACCCAGGTGTCGCCACTGAAACAGTCCAGCCATTGGTCTGTCCCTGGTCCCGTGCATGTCAGCGATGTGTCAGGACAGCCCTGACCCCCGCCACCCGGTGTCGCCACTGAAACAGTCCAGCTATCGGTCTGTCCCTGGTCCCGTGCATGTCAGCGATGTGTCAGGACAGCCCTGACCCCCGCCACCAGGTGTCGCCACTGAAACAGTCCAGCTATCGGTCTGTCCCTGGTCCCGTGCATGTCAGCGATGTGTCAGGACAGCCCTGACCCCTGCCACCAGGTGTCGCCACTGAAACAGTCCAGCTATCGGTCTGTCCCTGGTCCCGTGCATGTCAGCGATGTGTCAGGACAGCCCTGA
This sequence comes from Ashinkailepas kermadecensis, assembly GCA_034440615.1. Taxonomy (NCBI): domain Eukaryota; kingdom Metazoa; phylum Arthropoda; class Thecostraca; family Neolepadidae; genus Ashinkailepas; species Ashinkailepas kermadecensis. Next base: position 94,006 of record JAOTOM010004420.1, on the reverse strand, counting down.
CCCCTGCCACCAGGTGTCGCCACTGAAACAGTCCAGCTATCGGTCTGTCCCTGGTCCCGTGCATGTCAGCGATGTGTCAGGACAGCCCTGACCCCCGCCACCAGGTGTCGCCACTGAAACAGTCCAGCTATCGGTCTGTCCCTGGTCCCGTGCATGTCAGCGATGTGTCAGGACAGCCCTGATCCCCGCCACCCGGTGTCGCCACTGAAACAGTCCAGCTATCGGTCTGTCCCTGGTCCCGTGCATGTCAGAGATGTGTCAGGACAGCCCTGACCTCCGCCACCAGGTGTCGCCACTGAAACAGTCCAGCTATCGGTCTGTCCCTGGTCCCGTGCATGTCAGCGATGTGTCAGGACAGCCCTGACCCCCGCCACCAGGTGTCGCCACTGAAACAGTCCAGCTATCGGTCTGTCCCTGGTCCCGTGCATGTCAGCGATGTGTCAGGACAGCCCTGACCCCCGCCACCAGGTGTCGCCACTGAAACAGTCCAGCTATCGGTCTGTCCCTGGTCCCGTGCACGTCAGCGATGTGTCAGGACAGCCCTGACCCCCGCCACCAGGTGTCGCCACTGAAACAGTCCAGCTATCGGTCTGTCCCTGGTCCCGTGCATGTCAGCGATGTGTCAGGACAGCCCTGACCCCTGCCACCAGGTGTCGCCACTGAAACAGTCCAGCTATCGGTCTGTCCCTGGTCCCGTGCATGTCAGCGATGTGTCAGGACAGCCCTGACCCCCGCCACCAGGTGTCGCCACTGAAACAGTCCAGCTATCGGTCTGTCCCTGGTCCCGTGCATGTCAGCGATGTGTCAGGACAGCCCTGACCCCTGCCACCAGGTGTCGCCACTGAAACAGTCAGCTATCGGTCTGTCCCTGGTCCCGTGCATGTCAGCGATGTGTCAGGACAGCCCTGACCCCCGCCACCAGGTGTCGCCACTGAAACAGTCCAGCTATCGGTCTGTCCCTGGTCCCGTGCATGTCAGCGATGTGTCAGGACAGCCCTGACCCCCGCCACCAGGTGTCGCCACTGAAACAGTCCAGCTATCGGTCTGTCCCTGGTCCCGTGCACGTCAGCGATGTGTCAGGACAGCCCTGACCCCGCCACCCGGTGTCGCCACTGAAACAGTCCAGCTATCGGTCTGTCCCTGGTCCCGTGCACGTCAGCGATGTGTCAGGACAGCCCTGACCCCGCCACCCGGTGTCGCCACTGAAACAGTCCAGCTATCGGTCTGTCCCTGGTCCCGTGCATGTCAGCGATGTGTCAGGACAGCCCTGATCCCCGCCACCCGGTGTCGCCACTGAAACAGTCCAGCTATCGGTCTGTCCCTGGTCCCGTGCATGTCAGCGATGTGTCAGGACAGCCCTGACCCCTGCCACCAGGTGTCGCCACTGAAACAGTCCAGCTATCGGTCTGTCCCTGGTCCCGTGCATGTCAGCGATGTGTCAGGACAGCCCTGACCCCTGCCACCAGGTGTCGCCACTGAAACAGTCCAGCTATCGGTCTGTCCCTGGTCCCGTGCATGTCAGCGATGTGTCAGGACAGCCCTGACCCCCGCCACCAGGTGTCGCCACTGAAACAGTCCAGCCATTGGTCTGTCCCTGGTCCCGTGCATGTCAGCGATGTGTCAGGACAGCCCTGACCCCCGCCACCAGGTGTCGCCACTGAAACAGTCCAGCTATCGGTCTGTCCCTGGTCCCGTGCATGTCAGCGATGTGTCAGGACAGCCCTGACCCCCGCCACCAGGTGTCGCCACTGAAACAGTCCAGCTATCGGTCTGTCCCTGGTCCCGTGCATGTCAGCGATGTGTCAGGACAGCCCTGACCCCCGCCACCAGGTGTCGCCACTGAAACAGTCCAGCTATCGGTCTGTCCCTGGTCCCGTGCATGTCAGCGATGTGTCAGGACAGCCCTGACCCCCGCCACCAGGTGTCGCCACTGAAACAGTCCAGCCATTGGTCTGTCCCTGGTCCCGTGCATGTCAGCGATGTGTCAGGACAGCCCTGACCCCCGCCACCAGGTGTCGCCACTGAAACAGTCCAGCTATCGGTCTGTCCCTGGTCCCGTGCATGTCAGCGATGTGTCAGGACAGCCCTGACCCCCGCCACCAGGTGTCGCCACTGAAACAGTCCAGCTATCGGTCTGTCCCTGGTCCCGTGCATGTCAGCGATGTGTCAGGACAGCCCTGACCCCCGCCACCAGGTGTCGCCACTGAAACAGTCCAGCCATTGGTCTGTCCCTGGTCCCGTGCATGTCAGCGATGTGTCAGGACAGCCCTGACCCCCGCCACCCGGTGTCGCCACTGAAACAGTCCAGCTATCGGTCTGTCCCTGGTCCCGTGCATGTCAGCGATGTGTCAGGACAGCCCTGACCCCGCCACCAGGTGTCGCCACTGAAACAGTCCAGCTGTCGGTCTGTCCCTGGTCCCGTGCATGTCAGCGATGTGTCAGGACAGCCCTGACCCCCGCCACCAGGTGTCGCCACTGAAACAGTCCAGCTATCGGTCTGTCCCTGGTCCCGTGCATGTCAGCGATGTGTCAGGACAGCCCTAACCCCCGCCACCCGGTGTCGCCACTGAAACAGTCCAGCTATCGGTCTGTCCCTGGTCCCGTGCATGTCAGCGATGTGTCAGGACAGCCCTGACCCCTGCCACCAGGTGTCGCCACTGAAACAGTCCAGCTATCGGTCTGTCCCTGGTCCCGTGCATGTCAGCGATGTGTCAGGACAGCCCTGACCCCTGCCACCAGGTGTCGCCACTGAAACAGTCCAGCCATTGGTCTGTCCCTGGTCCCGTGCATGTCAGCGATGTGTCAGGACAGCCCTGACCCCCACCACCAGGTGTCGCCACTGAAACAGTCCAGCTATCGGTCTGTCCCTGGTCCCGTGCATGTCAGCGATGTGTCAGGACAGCCCTGACCCCCGCCACCAGGTGTCGCCACTGAAACAGTCCAGCCATTGGTCTGTCCCTGGTCCCGTGCATGTCAGCGATGTGTCAGGACAGCCCTGACCCCCGCCACCCGGTGTCGCCACTGAAACAGTCCAGCTATCGGTCTGTCCCTGGTCCCGTGCATGTCAGCGATGTGTCAGGACAGCCCTGACCCCCGCCACCCGGTGTCGCCACTGAAACAGTCCAGCCATTGGTCTGTCCCTGGTCCCGTGCATGTCAGCGATGTGTCAGGACAGCCCTGACCCCTGCCACCCGGTGTCGCCACTGAAACAGTCCAGCTATCGGTCTGTCCCTGGTCCCGTGCATGTCAGCGATGTGTCAGGACAGCCCTGACCCCTGCCACCCGGTGTCGCCACTGAAACAGTCCAGCTATCGGTCTGTCCCTGGTCCCGTGCATGTCAGCGATGTGTCAGGACAGCCCTGACCCCCGCCACCCGGTGTCGCCACTGAAACAGTCCAGCCATTGGTCTGTCCCTGGTCCCGTGCATGTCAGCGATGTGTCAGGACAGCCCTGACCCCCGCCACCAGGTGTCGCCACTGAAACAGTCCAGCCATTGGTCTGTCCCTGGTCCCGTGCATGTCAGCGATGTGTCAGTACAGCCCTGACCCCCGCCACCAGGTGTCGCCACTGAAACAGTCCAGCCATTGGTCTGTCCCTGGTCCCGTGCATGTCAGCGATGTGTCAGGACAGCCCTGACCCCCGCGGCCCCTGGCAGCCGTCCAGTGTCGCCACTGAAACAGTCCAGCTATCGGTCTGTCCCTGGTCCCGTGCATGTCAGCGATGTGTCAGGACAGCCCTGACCCCCGCCACCAGGTGTCGCCACTGAAACAGTCCAGCCATTGGTCTGTCCCTGGTCCCGTGCATGTCAGCGATGTGTCAGGACAGCCTGACCCCCACCACCCGGTGTCGCCACTGAAACAGTCCAGCTATCGGTCTGTCCCTGGTCCCGTGCATGTCAGCGATGTGTCAGGACAGCCCTGACCCCGCCACCAGGTGTCGCCACTGAAACAGTCCAGCTATCGGTCTGTCCCTGGTCCCGTGCATGTCAGCGATGTGTCAGGACAGCCCTGACCCCCGCCACCAGGTGTCGCCACTGAAACAGTCCAGCTATCGGTCTGTCCCTGGTCCCGTGCATGTCAGCGATGTGTCAGGACAGCCCTGACCCCCGCCACCCGGTGTCGCCACTGAAACAGTCCAGCCATTGGTCTGTCCCTGGTCCCGTGCATGTCAGCGATGTGTCAGGACAGCCCTGACCCCTGCCACCCGGTGTCGCCACTGAAACAGTCCAGCCATTGGTCTGTCCCTGGTCCCGTGCATGTCAGCGATGTGTCAGGACAGCCCTGACCCCTGCCACCCGGTGTCGCCACTGAAACAGTCCAGCCATTGGTCTGTCCCTGGTCCCGTGCATGTCAGCGATGTGTCAGGACAGCCCTGACCCCCGCCACCCGGTGTCGCCACTGAAACAGTCCAGCTATCGGTCTGTCCCTGGTCCCGTGCATGTCAGCGATGTGTCAGGACAGCCCTGACCCCGGCCACCCAGGTGTCGCCACTGACGCCTTGCTGCTGGTCAGCTGGCCGGCGATCCGCTGCCGCACGTGCTGCTTGTTGTCCGGCTCGGGGGACGCCAGCTGCGAGTCGTCCACCATGTGGTGCAGGTAGTACTTGTACCTGCCGCCAGGGGACACCACTGTCGGGCACGGCACCACTGCCCTGCTCGACGACGTGCCACGACGGTACGCGTGAGTTGAGCAGTCTTCCAAAACGATGTCGGTGACAATTTACCAATAAGTATATGGCAACCACATACATGATAGAGTATGACGTTATCTTACCATATACTCATCATGCACCTATTTCGCCGTATAACCTACTTCATAGCATATTAAATACTCTAATTTGTACATGTATATACATATATATATATATATATATATATATATATATATATATATATATATATATATATATATAGATATATATATATATACATGTACATGTACATGTATGTGCATGTGATTACAAAGTGGCAATTGTCATGTTGAAAGGTAGAGCATAACACTTACCGCACATGTATGCCCAAAATTGCACCGAAACATGGATGACATGAAATTGGTTCTATTTCACATGCTGGAGTTGTGAAGTGCAGAGTTCATGAGATTATAATCAATGACGGTGAGCCTGACTGAAACATGTACACCATGTACGTCCGGCTTACCTCTATGTCGATCTCCTGGGTGTCCTATTCATCACACAAAAAAAAATGTTCATAATCCCATACATATCCCAATCATGTTTTCTGGTCCTTTTCACTCCAATTCATGATTAACTAGCATAACTATGAAGACCCCATGCATATGTAACGTACACATCTGGCATCTGACTGGCATCTGGTAAAGAGGCATCTGGTGTCTGACATCAGGAGATATCTTACTTTTTCAAACAAAATCCTAAATTTCCGATATGCGTCCCTGTGAGAGTGGAGCAGGGATTGGCAGGCTAAGTGGGGTTACATGAAGTGATAAGAAATATTAAGATAACAAGCTATGAGTTTTACAGATGCGAGACATCTGTTCGTACGCCATGATGCACCAAGCTTGACAGAGTGTCTCGTGACAATATACTCTGTTGGTTGGTTATTTGGGCTTTGGGGTGCACGTTAGGGATATAAAAACTGCATTACCATACCGTCGGTTAGTTATGGCTTCACGACGCACTCAGCAGCTGAGGCCATATGGCGTCGCTTGTCTCTCATCCTGGCAGGAAGGGACGGCACCGCGGGGAATGGAGCCCCGTACCTCCGGCACGCAAACGCTCAGTTCAACCACTGAGCAACAGCCACCATGAGTTGAACTCCCTGACTCCTTAAATAATGCATCCTTCTGACAACTATTCGTCTCATCGAATGTATAATTGATCCTGCTTTCGTTCGATGCCACTCTTACCATCCATCGTTTCTTCGTTCGCTGATACATCGACGGGTTCGATCCAAGCAGCTATTTCGGGCGATCATCAGTGGAATAAAACGATATTGAGCAGTTTCGACTGCCGCGCCGTTATTTTATTACGACGAAAATAGCGTACGCTATTTTACGCTTCGAAACGTCGCAAGCAAGTGACTTTCACGCCTTCGTATTCTTATACCTCTAACTTGCATAGGCCGATTTTGATCCGACATGAATCGATAGCCAATCGATCAAGCGTTCATCAAATAACTGCACGCTCAAAATTTCGAAATTCACAGTCGTTCATTCATAGGGCAAATTTTACCGGTTGTTGACACAGCATAACATGCACAACTTCCACGGTCTATAACTTGGGAGTTACTTTACCATTCCTCACTAAACTTAGCAACCTATGTTGACGGAGAACTGGCTGGATGACTAGACAGGTAGTAGTGTTTGTGCTTACCACAGGCTTGCCCAAGGTCGGTAGGAAATGGAGTAGAAGTATTTCCGCCTAATTTCATACGATTTGTGATGTGAATTACCGACCGACCTCTGCATGTCCTGTATGCTGGGCGGCTGCGGCGCCTGACCGACCTCTGCACGTCCTGTATGCTGGGCGGCTGCGGCGCCTGACCGACCTCTGCACGTCCTGTATGCTGGGCGGCTGCGGCGCCTGGCTGACCTCCCGGTCGGCGATGATCAGCCGCTGATGTCGTGGACTGAGCGGCGGACTGGCCTGGCCGCGCCGCAACTCCAGCTGCTCACTGCCGCACACAGCCACAGGCTCAACACGTCCAGACCACCTGAATCACGCTCGTGTGGCACATGGAACACATGTGCCACATGGAACACATGTACATGGAACACATGTAGACCACATGGAACACATGTAAACCACACGGAACACATGTAGACCACATGGAACACGTGTACATGGAACACATGTAGAGCACACGTGCAAGACGCGTCGGCAGCGCGTTCAGATGGGGTGAACAGCACGCAGACGACAAGATGATTCGCTCGTGATGATGATGCTGATGATGAAGGTGATGACAAGATTCGCGAAGATGCGTCAGGAACAGATGCGTGATATTGGAGACACCACTGGCAACATATGTAAAATGGACGCGGATGACAAGTCGACAACAGCTAGGCTAGTGATATTCAAGCATTCAAGAAGAACCGAACAAAGGAGTAATTAATATTGGGGATGTGTCATGCAGGAGGAATTAATATAGAAGGCATGCCATAAAGGAGTAATTCGTATGGAAGGTATATCATAAAGGATAAATTCGTATCGAATTCATGTCATGCGCAACAGTCGCCCGGTAACGTACAGTTGCGTGGTATGTAATTCTGAAACATGTCAGCCACGATCGACTGGGAAATACAAACCGCTTACGGCAGATGTGCGAACGGCACACGACAGAATGGAACGCTCGGCACAATATGCATAATGCAGAGTAGCAACAGGACGACGCGAACAGATACGTAACAAGCAGGTAATAAATACATCGCACGACTGCCTTAAAGTAAGCAGACGTATTAAAAACAACTGTCATGCATGTGAAAGACGCATCTAAGACGCATGGTAAGCATCTCACACGTCAGTACGTACGATTAGTATGGGGTGGTCACAATCATATCGTCTGCAGATGGCCATCTGATAGTTCCACTTCAGGTGGCAGACATACTCCGACTGCAGCCTTAGAGCCACTTCACCCACCTGACACTTCTCTGGGCCGCTCGCTGAGCATCAGCATTCATGTTCTTTGTGGTCCGCATCTTCTTTTTCGGCTTCACGTCAAAGTTGTACAAGGCACTGCGCGCATGAAGCTGTGGAGCGGGCACAACCGATAACAACGCTGTCCTTCACCGGTCGGCGGTATTTCGGTCAGCTGGACCGACGCCGTTCCGCGGGCCTCAAACACCGAGTGGTGCCGTTCCGCGGGCCTCAAACACCGAGTGGTACCGTTCCGCGGGCCTCAAACACCGAGTGGTGCCGTTCCGCGGGCCTCAAACACCGAGTGGTGCCGTTCCGCGGGCCTCAAACACCGAGTGGTGCCGTTCCGCGGGCCTCACCGAGTGGTGCCGTTCTGCTGGCCTCACCGAGTGGTGATGCATACGCTACCCGACCGACAGTGGCACTACACTGTTCCTCTCAAGCATAACGGGAGGAACTGAGTGGTAAAATGTTACGAATAATGCCATGCTGCTTCATTCACACAACGAATCACGGATAACCCGATTATATTTCCCGCTGAATTAAATAAAATAGAAACGTCTGAATGTCAAATAAGTTGGATAGCATCCGCTTGAAGAAACATTATGAACTGCACATAAATATGAATGATTTGCTTGCCATTCAGCGCACAATATGTACCATAATATAATAATAAGCACAATACAATATATCAAGTAAGACAACAATAGCGCAGTAACGCGTGTGGCTTTTACCACACGCGCTGTATGGTCTCTCACATAATGCGCACAGGAGAAGGCGGATCCCCTACCCCCCCCCCCCCCCCTAACATCTCCGAAACTACTAAAGCTAGAGGCACACAATTAGGATGGTAGATTCGGCTGTCGTGAACTCTCTTCAGTGAAAATCTCATGACCCTAAGTCAATTCCTCCATGGCCAAATGAGGTCGAGATCGGCCGCCACATCGCGCAACCTGGGTCCCGCATGGTCATGTCAAGCCATCCCTGGAACACCATTCGGTAACAGACCGTACTCAAATCAACGCGAACTGGTAATCGGGTCCAGAGATATGGGTGGGAAACGAAATCCCGCCTACCTCCTCCCTCTGTTACTCAGTGAACACAAAAATGAAGCAGGTTAATGATTAAATAGAACAGAAACCAAATAGTGCACTTCGCCCGGAAATCTGGGCCACATATACCACTCCTTATGCTTGAGTTACTTTGCGCATGCTTGCCCTCCCCGCGGCAAAAATAACCTCCGCCATTCCTGTCGTGACATGACCCATGTCTTCACAGTGACCCGCAGGACATCCTGTGGCGCGCGACCTGCACTCCTGGCCTCCAACTTGACAAATGGCCTCATGCTGACCGCTAGCATTGGACAAAAATACACCGAATGCTTGCTGGAATGGCTTTTCGAATACCGTTTGGCGTGCAAGCTTTTGATTTGTGTCGACTCCCGACCCCACCCACTCGAGGTAGGATTCCTATTCAACGGCAAAAGGTACACCGAAAGTTTGCCATGCCGACACCGTCCACGATTTGATGTATGACCCACAACCTGGCCTGCACTTCTTCACCCAACTACTGACCCACAACCTGGCCTGCACTTCTTCACCTAACCACTGACCGACGACTTGGCCTGCACCCCTTCACCTAACCACTGACCGACGACTTGGCCTGCACCCCTTCACCTAATCACTGACTCACAACTTGGCTTACACACCTTCACCTAACCACTGATCCGCGTCGTGGTCCATGCCCGGGGACATCAACGAAAAAGATATCTTTGGAGCCACATCCCGCTACTTCACATGACCCGCAGCCCGATTCGCGACCTCTGACCGACAACCCGTCCTGCGATCTCACTATGACCTCATCACGGCCAAGCCGTGACCCCAAGATGACCTCAGACCTCTCACCTTCACGACCTCCGCCGCCTTTCGTTTGTTGCTGGCGGCTCTGAGCAGCTGCATAGGAGGCCGACTCGACAGATCGATCTTGCCGACCTGGCAGGCAGGCTCGGAATTGGCGGTGGCCGGTCGGTACCGTTCGCTGTTGTGCATGGTGCTCAGTCGCAGGTCGGCCACCCCAGGAGTATACGCGTTGGCGATTGATTCGCTCGGCGTTCGGCGGTGGAACACCTCCTGCGGTAAAGACGGCGGGGGTCGATGAACGTGATGAGCAGTAGTGACGATGACTGGACTGGTGAAACATCACGGGGAAGCGGTGTAGAGACGATGATGGATCGATGAATGTGATGCACAATCGTGACGATGACTGGACTGGTGAAACATCACGGGGAAGCGGTGTACAGACGATGATGGATCGATGAACGTGATGAGCAGTCGTGACGATGACTGGACTAGTGAAACATCACGGGGAAGCAGTGTACAGACGATGATGGGTCGATGAATGTGATGAGCAGTCGTGACGATGACTGGACTGGTGAAGTATCACGGGGAAGCGGTGTACAGACGATGATGGGCCGATGGTAAGCGTCATGGTGAGACCAGTACTACATCTCCTGGGGAGGGGTGTGACGACGATGTGCGGGTTCATGGTTATCATTCTGGCGGTCATGACGATGGTGGTTCATGGTACATATCTGGTGTAGGAGTGTACGGACGGTGAGGGGACCTACTGAAGTATCATGGCCACGCCCTACACCTCAGGGACCCTAACGGACCAATTGAGTATCGATTGAGCTCCGTTTCTCCCAGCAGCTTAGCCCATGCAAAAGAAAATGATAACGACTGAATATATGCTCTGGCGTTCGGGTCGGGGTAGGGGGAGCCAGTGAGGGTCATGAGGATTGCACCAGCATTGGTCACCAGTATCATCCACATTGCCCATCTACAGAGTCTGAACCTCCACTGCTCCACCTTGAACCGTCATCACTCCATCGTAACCCCCGTTGCTCTACTCTAACCCTCGGCAACTCTACATCGAACCCCCATCACCCTACCTTGAACCACCACCGCTCACCCCAAACCTCAACCGCCATACACCCACCCGCGCCACTACGCCTCCACCTCCGCCACTGCACCTTGAAAGGCACCGCCTGTGTCCAGGTGGGCGCCTGCTGCAGCACCGGCGGGTACCGGTCGGCGCGCGCCACCCGGTGGTACAGCTCGGAGCGCCGCTGGCCGATGGGCCGCTCCGCCAGCCGCGGGACGCTGCTGTGGTCGGCGAACGTGGCCGGCCGGTGGAGTGGGCCGCCGCCGCCGCCGCCACCGCCGCCGCCACGGCATGGTGGCCGGCCGCCAGCGCCGTCCGGGGTCGGCATCTGCGTCACGTCACGTATATGTAGATACAGGGAGCCTGTTACAGGTCATCAGGCACGGCACGTCTGTTGATATAGGGGGCCTGTTGCAGGCCATCAGGTACAGCAGGTACGGCACGTCTGTAGATATAGAGAGCCTGTTACAGGTCATCAGGCACGGCACGTCTGTTGATATATGGGGCCTGTTACAGGCCATCAGGCATGGCACGTCTGTGGATATATGAGGCCTGTTACAGGCCATCGGGTATGGCACGTCTATGTATATAGGGGGCTGTTACAGTGGATCGTCAGGTACAGCAGATTCAACAGATCTGTAGATATGGACGGGGGGGGGCTGTTACGGCAGATCGTCGAGTACACGTAAACAGTTATTGCCGATCTGTAGAAATACCTGCCCGATTGACAGCGGTCATGTTCTGACATATCTTTAGACTTATCGGTCACGGTGGGACTGTAGACATAGATGGTGCTGAATGTCTCCAGGTGTAGCGGTCATGGTGGGAGTGGATTCAACCTTTAGACTGGTAGATTTGTTCAAAGTGACACTGGGGGCATGTTCCCCACGTGGAAAGGTGGCGCCCTTCTGACCGAGAAAAAGCGTCACTCCTGGCAGGCTCGAGTGCACCCCCACCTAAGCCTCCACCCCGAACTCAACGGATTTTAAACCAAATGAATATGCTTGGGCTTGAGAGAAGGTGCTCCCCCTCCCCTCCCCTGAGAAGAAAAGGCGCAACCCTTCAGTATGTTCGAGTGGACCACCACCGCGCTGTACGAATTTTCAGCCGAAAGTGCTCCAAAAAGAACTTCCGTAGTTACTTCCGTAGCCCCTTCAGTCGAGTGCCCCATACCCTATGCAAATTCCTAGATCCGCTCCTGATTCAAGTATAACGAGTGCAGGACAAACGTGACGCATGGAAACTCTTGCACTCCTTTCGTTCCTTCTTTTTATGACGTAGAAGTGAGCAGACGATTCGGCAGCGGATTTAGCAACAGGTTTGACAGGCGGACTCATCGGATTTCTTTAAAATTTGGTGCGCGGGTAGTTCTTGAGGCAATAATCATCATGAGTATCATTTAAAATGGGCGTTCATAGCTGAGCTATTCAAGGTCAAAGGTCAGGGTCATTGAGGTCGGAGAACTCAGATTTACTTGAAATTGGCACACAGTCAATCCTTGAATGCGCTGATTATTATGAACATCAAAGCTACAAGGGGCTTTCGTGAACAGACGAATTAGTTATTATTATTATTATCATTTGTTATATTATTTGGACTACGCACCCTTGACATTTAGTCTAGAATAACTCAGCTGCTTATGAACGCGCCGCTTAGCTTTTATGCTCATGATAATCAGTGCATCGAGAACTGCTTGTGTACCGAAGTTGACGTAAATCTGAGGAATACGCCTGTCGAGTCTGCTGCTGAATTCGCCGCCGAATCGTCTGCCAACTTTTACTAAATCCTTCCTTTTCACGCTAGTTCTAATCAAGGGTGCGGGAACCAGGCAGCAGTACGGGCAGCAGCAACTCAGCCCCCTTAACTTTGAACTAGCTTAACATTGACCCTATGTGCATTGCATGGAATCGACTTGAAAATCGCTCTTGCCCCCAGCCTTTGAGCCAGTTCCCGTTCCAACGGTTCTGGTGCCCCAGCGCCAACGCGGGTCGTGCACGTCGGAGAGCGCGGACGTTGGTGTCCGGGAGTGATCTGTGCGTCCGCAAGTGCTTCCGCCGTGCGTCCAAATTTGTGGAAGCATCGATCAAATCTCCTTGAAATTGACAAATATTTTCAGTCCGTGGAGCATGAGGTATTACCTGCCTATCTACATACCTTGCCAGTGGTTTGGCAGGTGTCATTGATGCCTACCTGCTGCAGCGTCGGGAGACGGTGATGTCAATTGCTTAAGGTCCGCTAATGTTCCCAATTTTGTTTTATTATTTCACCATGTAAGCTTAATTGCATCTGATACACTTAAAGCACCCAACAACACCTGGACACCCCTGTCCACACCGCGCCATAAAGCTTCCTGCCGGCTCGATTGCTAGGACGCGCTAATGTTGCTATGGGCAACGGAATATGGCAGCTACTCCCTTCATTCAGGGTAGAGAAAACCTTTACTCATGCATGGAATATTTCAGCATGATTGTGTGTAATCCATGCACACACACACACACACACACACACACACACACACAAAATATATATATATATATATATATATATATATATATATATATATATATATATAATATATATATAAAAAAAAAAAAAAAATATATAATATATATATATATATATATATATATATATATATATATATATATATATATATATATATTTTTATATATATATATATATATATATATATATATATATATATATATATATATATATATATATATATATATATATATATATATATATATATATATACATATATATATATTTATATATATATATATATTGGTCACGTACCTAGGATTTGCGCTCAGGGGGCGGGGCCAAACGGCTTTGGAGGGGGTCATCCTAACCCCATTAAAAAAGTCCCCGGTTTTCGAACACTGTTTTTCAAATGGGCCCATTTTAATACAATAATTATTGACCAACTTAGTTGTCCTGTGGAGGGGACACAATTTACCACCATCGTTTCCTGGCCACCGGATTTCAACCTTGTCTCCCCCCACACTGTTAGAGGTTTTGTATATTGGTATCCATTGATAAGTAACCACCACTGCTGAAATTACACCTATACAAATCACTGAAAAATTTATAATTTACCAATTTCAGGCATTCCAGTTCATAGCGCACGGTCGCGACCACGTCAACGTTCGAACACATGTTCACGTTTCGTGCGATTCTACGGTTTCTGCTAGGCCTCTTACGTTTTGCTAATTGCACCCACATGATAGGCTTGTGCCATATTTGATGTGATGGAATGCTTTGTGTGGGGGTTGGCTGAGAAAATTCGATTAATTCAATTCCATGATTAGTTCTCTTCCCACATCTTCCGGTGGGTAAGAAATCCGGATACCCACTGAGCTTTGAAACACCTCATCTATTGGGATAAATATGCTCCGAGATTAACTACGGAACCGAAGCCCTAGCTCGGTGTTCTTTTTTTACCCGTTGCGTTTTTTTTCGTCTATGGATGTTTTAGGGCTCCAGCCCATTTCGTTAGGAGCCTGGCACATATTTGAGACCCGGCTCTGAAATTCCCATTGGCAGTACTATTTGCACTTAAAGAAAAAGCAAAACGGATACGGGCGACACCGAGAGTTAGAAAACCAGAAGAACTGAGGAGGGTGTTAGTCGCCCCCAGCACAGCCATCAACAAGAATATTGCACAATTTTTGGGGCAGTCCATAGACATAGCCCCCACCTCAGGCATCAAAATTAGTAATTTGGTAAAGAGGAGCAACACGCCCAAAGCCAATCCAAAAATCGTAGTTTACAAGATGCCGTGCGGAGCTTGCAGCAAGACATATATCGGAGAAACCGGCAGAGGATTAGATGTGAGCGTAAAGGAACACAAGGCGGACTTAAAACACAATCGGACCTCGAGTGCGGTGGTTATGCATGCGGTCAAGCAGGGGCATCTGCCCAAATGGGAGGACGCAGCGGCGCTGCACGACCACCGCACAAAACAGCAACGTCGACTGCTTGAGGCGGCGTACATCGCCACTGAAGACACCATGAATATGTCGACTGGATTTTTCAGAACGGCGCTCGTCACAGCTCAAGCAATCCGGAGATGGATATCTAGGGGTGGGTTTCCCTACCGGAACCTAATCCATACTGAACACGACGTACGGAGCACGGACACACTCACAGACACAGACTCAGACATGCGCATTTTATTGCACACTGACAAAGACAAAAGACACCCACACATACACATACACCGACACCGACACCGACACCGACACCGACACCGACACCGACACCGACACCGACACCGACACCGACACCGACACCGACACCGACACCGACACCGACACCGACACCGACACCGACACCGACACCGACACCGACACCGACACCGACACCGACACCGACACCGACACCGACACCGACACCGACACCGACACCGACACCGACACCGACACCGACACCGACACCGACACCGACGCCGACGCCGACACGGACACGGACACGGACACGGATGCCGACACGGACACGGACACGGACACCGACACGGACATCGACACGGACCCGGAATCGGACACAGACACGGACAAAGACACAAACACAGACACACACGGACACAGACACTCGTACCTTGTGATTATTTAGGATTGCACTTCTTGTTGTGTTCTCTTCTTGAACTGCGCTATCGGAGGTGCAACTCGAATTTGTCACGTATTATGATTGATGATTTATTAGGTTAATGCTGGGTGGAAAACCTTGATTTTATTGCGATTGTACCTTGATGAAGGCAATAGCCGAAACGTTGGAAATATACCAAAAAGTTACTACTTGAAATAACAATTGACGTCTCATTTTCATCGGTCATCCATCTTAGGGTTTATTGCTTTTTTGCGCACCGACGAATTTTTTACCGGCGCCTTTTCGAGGACCAGTTGTTTTTATTTAGTGCCCGATCTTTTTTAGAACCATTTCTCTTTCTGCGAGCCCAAAGCTGCTTTTGAGGCCCTTATGCGGTCTCGTGGTCCCATAGTGCTTTGAGGGTATCCGGTAATAGTTCTTATTTAGAGCTCCCGGTGTGCTTTTTTATGTAAAGCACGCTTTAAGGTCCAGCCGCTTTTCGTGAGACTCGGTGCGCTTTGGAGGGTCCGATGCATTTTCGGCCTCCTGTTGTGCTCTTAGGGTCCCGCTGTGTTCATTTGGGTCTCCTGACGCGCATTTGTGGGGCCCAGCACGATTTTGGGTCTCCGGTGCGGTTTATTGGGTCCCGGCGGGACGTTTCGGGCCTCGGCGCGTGATCCCGGGGAACCCACGCCATTTTCCTGGGCTAGACGCGATTTGTCTGGTACCTCTTCTTATATTTTTAAAGTCTGAATCTCGGCCTGATTTTTCGGGCACCCGGCGCCATATTTTGGTGTCCCGACGTGTTTTTCGAAGCTCCGGTACGTTTTTCGTGGCCTTGCGCTATTTTAAGGGATCTGGTGTTATGTATGGGGCTCCAGAACGATGTTCCTGGCTCGGACATTTATTTTTCGGAATCCCTCCTTACTTGGCGGATTCGGGCTTTATATTTTTTCGGGTACCAATACGATTTAGGGGCTACGCTGTGCTTATTTCGGACCCTCGGCGCTAATTCTTTGGAGTTCCAAATTGGATTTTTGACGCCCCGACTCAAATTTTTGGGATTATCGACGGGAATTTTGGGTCCATAGCGCGATATTTGGGGGCTCGGTGCGAGTTCGCAGGGCGCATTATACTTAGCTGGAGACCTAGCGCGGTTTTGGCGGGCCCCGGTGCAAATCTTCCGGCCCCGGCGCGACTTTTCTGGCGCCCTCTGTATGTATGGGAGACCCCTTCGCGAATTCGGGGGCCCAGACGCGAATTTGTAGGGCCCAAGTGCGATTCTTTGATGCTTGGACCTCTCAGAAAGGAGGTGGGAGCATTTGCCCCATTGGTACGCCACTGCGGCTGCTCAGCGAGTTTTGTTCAGCCGATGGCACCCTTCAGAGTAAAAAGACTCTTCGGATAAATTTATTTCGGTACCTGTTCTGAATTTTCCGTTGCTCGGGTCCACTCGATCGAGTCTCGCTGTGATGTTTTGGGAGAAGAGAAGTATTCTTGTGAAGTCCCTTGCGCTATATTTTTGGGCCTCGGTCCGATTCTTGGGTCACACACCATACAGCGGCTGTGGGCGGTGCGACGCAATTGGGCGGAACATGTATGTGACGTCGGCCATCGGCAGGGTGCCGATGGCCGACGTCATCGGCACCCTGCCGATGACGTCGGCAGGGTGCCGATTTTTCGGCAATGGTGAGATCGCTAAAGGTGATAACAGTCAACCCAGTGACATGACCTTTACCTAGGGACATGACCTGGGAAATTCGAGTATATATTTATCGGGCACCTTTCAGCAGAACATTTAAATCAAAATATTTATATCTGGTTCACATCCGAAAATTATATGGCAGGGTCTGGTTACGCAATTATGGTCGCAGGTCAAGTAAATTCAACCTTGAATATATGCGGAGCATCACTTTTGAAGTATGCAAATGTGCTCCAAGAAGAACTGATAGATACTGAAACATCTTTGTAAGCTGTCCACCTTCTGACCGTGTGACCTGACCTCAGGTCACACGTGGACAATGCACAATTTGATAAACCGATCTCTTCGGTCTTCACCTATAAGTGAGCACTAATTGGGAAGCAATTGCAGCCGACGGCAGCCGGATTATATGAAAACGGCAGCCCAAGACTTAAGAGAACTGCGTTTACCGCACGTTACCTATGCGTTGATCGCATTCTAAAATAATTATTTATTTGTGTCGAACTTCCTTCTGGTGTTCCTTGTCGACGACCAGTAGACAATCAGCTGATGGCGTTTTCGTCGCCATCAACCGAGGCTATCGCTTGTGTAGCTAGATTGACGCATCAGCCCACACTCTCAGTGTATTGCACGGGAAGTCGGATAGCACTGCCGGGATATCGCTGGCACTTGATATCGCACTGAGATGCATTGATTGTGTGACTGGGGGTCTGTGATGGTGCCCTCTTCCCAGCCGATGATGTATGTGTAGGAAATTGCGTCCCATTTAAGTGGTGGGATTTTGAACACCCGTGTCATATTCTGGACGGGATGAAGCCTGGATTGCACGATCTACCGTGTTTCGTCCGCTTCACTCGCGCAAACGAGCATTGGACTACAACGATTTTCTCAGCATGCGCGAACTCTGCATTGCTCTGCACTAGTCTCTCGCGCCTCATTCTGGACACCAAATGGCTGTTGGCCTACCAACTGGATCGTTTTGCACACGTGCAGTGCGTCATTGGCGAACCGACGCTGCACCTTGATGGTAAGCCACATTGGCGCGAACCCCTGCCCTATAAATGTCACCGGTTTGACCGGGGAATCCCCGAGGCTGCCGATTCTGGTGTAGAGAACGCATTCGGGTGGCGACATTGAGCCAACGTGAGTGATCAACTGGGCCAGGTTTGCGCATACGCTGTTAATCGGCAGGGAGCCTGCTGCTGTGGCCCGGTAGTAGGCGTATAGGGGGCGATGGTCTGCTGATGAGTCACCTGCCACCTGGTCAGGCGGCACCTTCACGTCGAATTCTATAGGAGCAGACTGCACAACAGGAAGCAGATGGAGGGTCCACTAAGCTGCTCTTCGAGCTCGCCCCAGGGCCGGATACGATGGGGAGCACTGGGGTATGTGCCCCCTCCATGGAAAGTTGGCGCTCCTCCGACCAGGAAATGGAGCACCTCTCGGAAGGCTCGAATGCACCCCGTCGAATGTTTAAGCCGGAGGCCCCCTCTGGGAGGAAAAAGCGCGCCCTTTCGAAGAAACGGTGCTCCTCCAGAAAGGTCCGAGTACAACACCCTCGAATTTTTCATCCAGTGACCTTTCTGAGAGGAAAAGGTGCCTCTTGGAAAGAAATGCGTCCCTCCAGGGAGGCTCGAGTGCTCTCAGGGTTCCCTCACTCTCTGCTTCACGGACACAGCTCTCAGGGTTCCCTCACTATCTGCTTCACGGACACAGCTCTCAGGGTTCCCTCACTCTCTGCTTCACGGACACAGCTCTCAGGGCTCCCTCACTCTCTGCTTCACGGACACAGCTCTCAGGGTTCCCTCACCCTCCGCTTCACGGAGACAGCTCTCAGGTTCCCCCCACTCTTTGCTTCACGGACACAGCTCTCAGGGTTTCCTCACTCTCTGCTTCACGGACACAGCTCTCAGGGCTTCCTCACTCTCTGCTTCACGGACATCTACGACATTTTTCGCCACATGTTTACTGCTGCCGGAACCAATGATACACAGAGTGATATGGATGTCACTTGTTTCAAGAGATGCTTGCAATTGCATCCAGAGTTGTACCATCTCCTTTGATACGAAGAATCAGTAATGCTACTACTGTGGTTGCTGCGCATGCGTGGATTCGAACCTGGAATGCATGGCTCTGAAATAGTTTACGTGCTTCACTTATGGTCTAGTCATGGCTTATCACAGCATGCAGCCGCAGGAATCATCGCTTCTCATTAGCCAATTTTTATCTACATTTCTTTCATCGATACAATACATGTGTAGACGGGTGACGTCATGGTCCGGCGCGTCGCCAAGGCGACGCGTGCCTTCCGATTGGCTTGTTGCTTTCGCGCCAAAAGATCCCGGCCGCGGGGGGGGGGTGAGAATAAAGCTGGCTGCGGGCGGACGTGCGGTCCGCCCGTGCGGGTTGGACTCGAATCTGTCATACGTGTTTGCAATTCGGACCCAGCGACTACATTGGCGGCGGCAGTTGGATTGACAGCTTTCGGGTCGTCCGACTCGCACGACGGGAGCCAGATGACTCGACTGAGCGTTGTGGCGGACTGAGGAGTGGATAATTTGCGTCGTCTGAATTCCGTCGTAACGGAGTGTAGTGATACTTAGGACTTGGCCCGGTGTGACGCGTGAGTGCAGCCACTTACACAGAAGGATTGCGTGCCAGTGATGAGTTTGGGGGTCGCGAGCAAGATGTACGGCGATTGCAAGATGGCGGCCCTGCCAGATACAGGTTCTGGTGAGAGTGCTGTTGTCGCCTAGCAACGGCAGACTAGCAGGCGCCTCAAGTACTCGTCTGCGCGCCAGCTGATTGAGATGACGTAACGACTCCGCGTAGCAACGGGCATCTCGAGGACACGGCTAAGGCCCTACGCAGAAGGACTGACTCGCAACTCCTGCGTGCGATTCTCAGCGTCGGAACCGTGAGTGCCTTGTCAAGGCGAGGCATATATGTCGGTTTAATGAGGCGTGTGGCGTGATTCAGTCGAGCCAGACGCGTTTGGATATTGGAAGTGTCGAGTGACGAGTATAAGCCGTGTTCACAAGTCTGTAGTTGAAGCCCATTGGAACTAGCAGAATGGAGCCAAGGTTTGCTATGGTTGATATGCCAAGCTTCGACGGAGGTGGCTCGGTGCAGATATTTTTGGACGACTATGAGAGGTTCAGTAGGCTTCATGATTGGGACGAGAGCCGGAAGTTGGATATGTAAATTATCGGATACGTCTGCACGGGAGCAGAAAGACGATTCTAGTGCATCCTAACAGACTGCAATCAACGACCGCTCAGGTGACCAGGGATGCAGTGCCTGGATGTGCAGCTGGTGTAACAGACACACCAGCAGGACGTGGCTTGAGTGCGGATCATGAGAGGCAGGGCGTCGGTGAGCCGCTCGCCCTGGCGTCCGGGGCTGGGTCACCTGCACCACCCGTTCGATGTCATAAAAGTCATAAAGTCATAAAGTATTCAGGCTTAATAAGAGCCACAGGGGCCCATCTGGGTTAAGCCTATCTAGAAAAGGTACTAGAAATCTACATACTCCCACCCCAATCAATCCCTTATCCCAAGTTCCTAGGAAGCTATATATCCCAGCCTATCTAGCACCACTCACTTGCTACCGCATAACACCCTCAACAATCACAAGCTCCTCCCATCATACCCATCGTGCCACCATAGACAATCTCATCAGCATCACATCCCGAAGGAAGGTGCCGAATCCACTGCTAGGCACATCCCACACAAATTCATAAAGCGTTCAGACTTAATAAGAGACTCACTGTGACATATTCCGACCTGGTGTGCTGGAATCTGGAGGCGAAGGGGGTTCACATCCTTCCTCCGGAAGCACCGCTCTCGGAACTCGCGTCGTTGGTGAAAGTGGGGATATCGGCGCGGATGCGTTAGCGGCTGGTGGTGACGACAGTAACAGCGGCGATCTGGGTCCCACCCAAGCAACTTCCGTTCAGAGGGAAGAAGGGAATGGGTGCCCCGCTGTCAGGAGAGAACCGGCGTTGATGGCCACTGCGGTTAGCTTAGGGATAGAATGCTCTGATGTCCCATCCGTGGAGGGAGTGGGGTCAGAGACAGATGACCCCGGGCCTGGACTTCTCCCGAGTGTACCGCCAACTGTGTTGCGACGATCGAGTCGGGTTAAGCGAGTTCCTGGCTGGGTGTTGTTAGAATAGTCGTTAGTTACAGTGTAAAACGTGTGTGATGTGAGCACCTGGTTGCGCGATGTTAGAATAAGATGCTAGTGCACTAATTGTTATAACTAGCGTCGGGCGGAAAATGAGGATCCCTCCGGGGATGCGTTAGTGGATGGGCGGTTTGTTTCGGGTCTACACCACATTGTGAAACTGTGTAATGTCTGTGCGGATTGTGGAACGTTTTAGTCGTTGGGGCGCCTATGGCGAGTGCTTGATGCCTTGTGCTGAAATCTAGTGCGTACCCTATTAAGACTTGCGACGGTCTTGCGCAGTCGTGACATCAGTCTTTGTGTTGCGGATAAACCCGTTGCCATGCTGCTGACGACCACTTGTGACGATAGTTCGAACAGCGTGGCGATACATCGTGTGCCATTTCGCTCCGGTGTCATGTCTTGGTCATGTGCGTTGAGTGCGTGTGCACTCCTTTTTAAAGGTTTATAGAGTGTAGACGGGTGACGTCATGGTCCCGCGCGTCGCCAAGGCGACGCGTGCCTTCCGATTGGCTTGTTGCTTTCGCGCCAAAAGATCCCGGTCGCGGGAGGGGGGGAGAATAAAGCTGGCTGCGGGCGGACGTGCGGTCCGCCCGTGCGGGTTGGACTCGAATCTGTCATACGTGTTTGCAATTCGGACCCAGCGACTACACATGCATGCGCACCGTATCTGAGATGATTTCCGCAGTCGAGCACACCTGCGACTTCCTTCAAACTCTGCGTGATGACGCCGACAAGGAAACCTGACGGCAGATGAAGAAGGTCAAAGCGGTTGAGCTAGAAGAGTTCACCTAGCCTAACCTGCCAGGTTAGGTTCGGCTAGGTTTGCTGGTGGTGCCACGCACCTGAATCCTGCATCTAGATGCACCGGCCAAGCGGAGTTCGTTTTCTATCCTTTCCTCCCACCCGTACTCTCTGTATAAAAGGAAATACTCACATTCGGAACATACGCTTGGAAACCATTTGTCTAGCTGTTGATTATAGCCACCTCACTGGGAGCAACAGCAGCAATGAACTTTCCTGTTCAGTTTGTGTCCATGTTACCCCTGAATGGAATCCTGAGCTTCGACTTGAGCCTTCCAACTTCAGGGCTTTTTAATATGGGACCATGTGACGAGTTCCGATCGGATTTGTCAGCCTCACGTAGCCTCCTTGTACTGAACCCTTCCTCTTCAACTCTTTTCAAACCTCTCCACACATCAGCAAAAATACAAATAAATGCTATATTTGCCTATTTGGAGCGGGACTGTAGGCCAAGCGAGCTCCCTATACATTAGGAAATGACAGCCTCATTTTTGTAGCAAAACGTTCCGGTGAAATTATGGTGCTACTATCGTCAAAAACCCCCATAGTGAAGAAGTTCTTTCTTTAAATATAAAAATTAATTCAGCTTGTGCCTGCAATAAAGCGAAATTAATGTGGAAAACTGGCTACCTGGCGGGCAAATATGGTAAATACCTACCAATATCTGCCGTTCATAATAAAAGTTGTACAATGTTTACTTCACTCATCGAGAAAATTCGACTGCCATGCATTCAATACGTTTGCCAACAATCACAGTAAATATAATCCCCTGAGCCGGTCTGCATGTCCAAAGCCTGCAAGTGGCAAGCCATACGCCAGCTGCCGCTCCAGCGCGGCTTCGGTCTGTGTGGTATCTTTTTACTGGCGGTGCCCGCCATGCGGCACGTGCAGGTCACTTGCTGCTGCCCTGCAAACCTCGCGTAGCCTGACACACGGCAGGGCGACATGCGGCTCGTGTGACTGGCACGTTCCAAGACCGCCTGCTCGACTGTCAATAGTGTCTGGACTTTTTAGAGAAGAATCTCACTCCCATCTTAGATTGTCCTTCCCATTTTAGAGAAGAATCCCAAACATTGCTCTCTCTGAAGAGAGTAATGTTGGGGATGCGTGCAGCATGGAAACCATTCGCACGTTTGAAGTATTTCATACAAACCGGTACAAATTGGCAGCACTCATTGCCACCATGCATTAGGCACCACCAATAATTGTCAAACTTCTCCACCTATGCCATGCTGCCCACACAACATGTGATATATAAACCTTTATGTAATCGCACATCAATACCAGAAGGATACTAATGTGTAGTTAACTAACCAGCATTCGTGCACTCTTCACCCAATCACCTAATCACAGATAGGCTTCTGACCTACGCCATTCGATTCAGTCTGATCTACGACGCAGTATCTAGCACGAACAAGTTCCAGGTACAGGTGACGCCCACGAACTTTCTGTCTGCCATCCGTCCATCTGTGTGCTGGCCGCGGTCGCCGCCCCGTCCGTCGCCTCATCGCGTCACGCCAGAGAGTGACGGCTGACCTTCCCACGTGGCCAGCCAGCGACTGACAGGCCTCCATCACCAGCAGACCTATAAATATAATTTATCTGTTTATATTATATAATATAATATATTTAAGTATCAATATATATAAATAGATATTATAGTACACCCCTGGAGTCTATGTGATTGCTATAAAGCAATGTTTGGAGGCTGAGTCTCTCTATCTTGTGCCTTGATTTATACTCAGCGCTTAATCCCTCCTATTCGGAATGAGTATGCAATGCGTAGAGATGCGCAGAAGACATGCTTGCTACATATCTCTTCTGGGGTGCCCCTGCAACTTCTGAAGTACCCTCTACAGGAGCCTGACGCGCCCATGCAAATCCAGGATACTTCTACAATTTATGTCGTGCAACTTTACGCAACATGGTACCGCCATTATTTTGGAACTGCTGGCTTTTGGCTTTTCGCCTGACCTTGATACCACTTTTCCTCCTGCTAGCTGCTAACTTACTCTCTGAATTAAAACGCATTCGTACCCAGCACGGGATCAGAAGCGCTCATGAGTGATATCCTTCATTGCACCGAAGTTTTTTTACCGACGGTATAGCCATGGATCATGTACGCCTGGATTGGAAACTAACTAACAGAATTGATCAAGGAACCTTAACGTTCTTTCCTTATTGATTTATTACGCTCCGTTTAGAAGTTGTCGTGGTGCGAAGTGAAGACGTCTGTGAGAGGGAGCCCACCTCGCCCCAAGGGTCGGCCCACCGATGTTGATATCTTGATGATCTTTATCCTGAATCTTTATCTCTCATCTCTTTATCTTTATCTTGATCTTGAAATGATTGGACGGGGCAAAGGCTACATGAAGGCAATGGGCAGACCAAAATGAATTGGGGGGGGGGGGGGGGGCACATTCCATTGGCTCCCATGTTAGAAGTTGAAATAACTTCGGGGGTGTGGGTTAAGTAAACCTTGAGGTGGCAGTTCCCCTAAAAGGTATATACAACAATACCCCTGAGTCGAACGACTGGCAAGTGGTAGCGAATCGGCGAGAGCTAGTGGCGTCGCCAGCTAGGGCATGTTGCAAGGGCTGATCCAAGGGGAGGAAGCGAAAGTGGCTCCCCTTATGACCCGAAGGACACCTCTCTTGGAGGCTCCAGTGTACCCCCTCTCTCGAATTTCTCAGCGCAACGCGCTCCTCGGCCTGGGAACGGCAGTCCTCTGGGAGTCCGAACGCACGCCGCGATTTTTTTTCTCGGCGAAAGGCTCTCCTCAGACAAAAACAAATGGTGCCCCTCTGGGAGATCGGAGTATGCCCAGTCCAAATGTTCTGGACAAAGAGCCGCCCCTCTGGAGAAATGACGTCTCCTTGGCAAAATCATAAATATGTTAGTGGTATGGTGTAAGGGGAGGGGCTTGTACCCTCCGTGGAACTTCCGCTCAATCCTCTTTGCGGATTGGTGGGCACGCCGAAGTCTGTCTCAGTTGTGTAAGCCAATCCCCCGGAAAATATCAGCCACATATCTAGACAGCAAGGAGGGTGGGGCGAAAGCAGAACCGCCCATTCTTATCTTTGAGGGTGAAACTGCCCCCTCAATGCTTGCTTCCCCCAGCCGCAATAATTTCAACTTCTAACATGGGAGCCTATGGAATGTGACTCCCTTTCATTTTGGTCTGCCTATTGCCTTCATGTACTTTGCCCCCTCCGATCCTTTTAAGGAATCAACATCGGTGGGTCGACCATTTCGGCGAAATTGGTTCCCTTTCACAGATGCATTCACTTCGCATCACGACAACTTCGGAACGAAGCGTAATAAATCAATAAGGAAAGAATGGTAAGGTTCCTTGATCAATTTTGTATCGTGAAAGGCAGATGCAATCCTCCTGGGGTGGCTGAATCACTTGGAAAAAATTTAAATACGAAATGCGTACCCCGAACTCCCATAGGCACACGGCTTAAAACTGGCCGAGTTTCCGTGTTTTTACTTACCCTCCGCTAGGTGGCAGGTTGGTGCCGCTGATACGCGCAGATCAAAGGCGCCGACGCAGAGTTTCCAATCCAGGCGTACATCATCCATGGTATAGCTACGGTAGGAGAATTTCGTGATATGGCAGGAAGGCGCACTTTTACGTGCTCCGAGCACCAGCGGCTTTTGCCTGGTGGCAAAATTTTTGCTTCTCAACTGCACCAGAGGCGACTCCAGGAGCGAATATTGGGAGTTGCCTCCTGCAGATTTTTGCGAGAACTTAGGAATAGCACGCACATCTGAATATTTGCATTGTGCTGTTGTTTAGGTAACTATGCTCTGGAATTAAACTGCTAAAACTACCTTCCTTACCTCCGAAAATGCTTATTTTGAGCCTACGCATACCAAGGGCAGATCCAAGGGAGGAAAACAAATATGAAACATGCGACCTGTTTTCTCAAAACGGCATCATTTACGTTGCATCGGGATGTTGTGGGGGGGGGGGAGGGTGAATCCGGGACAAGCGGTAATAATCCATCACAAGCAGTGGCGGAGCCAGAGCACTGCCAATGGCGAATCCAAGAGGTGACGAGATATATCTAGGATGTACCATATTCAAACCACTACAAGGAATGGCACGACCGAAGTAACACCTGGCCAATGGCGGATAAACTAGAGGGAGAAGTGAAGTGAGGACAAACGACTAAAATACCTAGGTTACCTAGGTCTCTGCCAGGGCAGGGTTCACGCCTTTTGTACAGCAGGTGGTTTTACAACAATACTATTATCATTTAGGTTGTTCACAGGATGAATGAGTCACATGTTTTACTGGTAAGGTTGTGCTTTAAGGTGTTTTATGAATTCTTGGAAGTATCCTTCGAATGCAATGTTTATGAATATGACTAAGATGAGTGCAAGTGCTTCGGTGCAAATGCTTACTTTTTAGTTTGTGAGTAAAATGACAGTAGAAAAGTGGCTTTGAATTAGGTAACAGCATAAAAAGTTGTTTCAAAAATGTTTTTTGTTTGTTTAAAAGTTTTTTTGTTGCATTTGCATTTGCATGTTTTTAAGCAAGAGCTTAGACTAGGTTAACTTTGTTTTTTTTTCTGAAGCGTAGCTTTATTCTTCATTATTTATTACCCCACTTGAAGCCCTACTTTTTGCTATTATTTTGCTTTCCAACTGAAAAGTAAGGAGTATATGAGCGCCGGGAGTGGCTGAGATGCAACATGTTGGCTGACCTTGCAAACACGCCTGATAAATATACGTCAAATATCGTTTGTCTTTCAAAATATGCGTGTCGTACATCGTTTCATCCTGTTTGCATGAACATGCTCTGGGAGACCAGTGGGGTTTATGCTGGTTCATAAATCCCATCAGGGTCTGGGCTTCCCCACTGGGATTTCTCAGTGGGAATCCCTGGATAATTCACACTGGGAATAGTATAAAATCCCTCGGAGACTGTAAGAATCCCATGGTGGATTCCCATAGGGAACCGCATGGGATTCCCACACGATTGTCTCATGGGGAATGCTTCATATCCTGACAAGGACAATCCTATGCAATTTGATGGGTCAATCCCATGGGATTTTTTTCACTAGGGTTATACTTCCAATCATATCCCAATCCTCAAACCCCATCTCCTGTTATCATGTTGTCATACCCTAGCGACGCTTCTGGTCAAAAAGCACATAGGAAGTATTGATATTATGTAAGAATGGCAATGTAATGTGTGCTCGTGGCACTGACTGCCAAGTTGGAACAGCCATAAAGGAACAAATGACATTCCTTAGGCTCTTGGCTACGCCATTGGCTGTTTCTCATGTACATGTATGGACATCAATGGTGCATTGGATCACTAAGAATGACTTATGCTCATCCATGCACAATATTACAAATGTAAAATACAAACACAGTCCCAAATGATTTTAATTAATATCCCCAATGTTTGCCTCCTGACTTCGCCATTGTGAACATTTTTACCTGTGTACCTGTGTAGAACATTCTAAAAGTGTAGATTATAACCTACACAATCTGATCGCCGTGCCGGTCGCTAAAGAGCATTGGAACCTAAATTTCAAAGTAAAACATCGAAAAAGAGACGGATTTTCGTCACACGGACTGAACTATGCAACCAAATTGTAATTCTGCCAGTTAAGTGCTAATGGCACAACTACACCACCAATACCATGCTAGAGGCAATATGTTAGCGTATATGAAACTGAGTGGACATCGGCAAAAACTCTGCACCAGATTAACAACTTGTGGACTGAAACAATATCATTCGCTGATTTCCCTTTTGTGAAAGTAAAGAAAAGCTGAAGTATGTGACAAAATTGCTGATGTTACTGTCGTCAAAAACATTACCAAGTGATTGCAAATATTTAAATGTACAATATCAGTTTTGTATATCAGGTAGGCATGTGAAACTAAATGGACATCGAGAGAAATCTTCATCTAACCAACAACAGAAAGGTTCAAGCAGCAACCTTGACCCAGTTTCCAATGTCGAAAGGTATGCTCAGATACCGGCGATTGGCCTTCATGAGCGTGTCGTGTCATAACCGGGGTACCACTCCAACTGCTGGGGTGCCTCTCTGAGGACTGCACTGGTGCTCCTACAAAGGCTGGGGTGTTCCTCTGCAGCTGGGTGCCCCTACAAAGGCTGGGGTGGCCCTCTGCAGCTGGGAGCCCCTATGTTGTATGAAGTGGCCCTCTTCAAACTGCGTGGGTGCCCCTACGATGACTGGGCTGCTCCTTTCTGCATATTAGCGGTTATTCAAATTGTATGAACACCCATACAATGCCTGTGGAGCACTTGTTTTGCGACTTGCAGCGATGTCTCCATCACGCCTGGGGTGTTCCTCTCTCCCGACTGCATGGGCGCCTCTACAACAGCCGGAAAGTCCTCCGAAATCTGCAGGGGTGCCCCTACAGCGGCCGGGGTGTCCCTTGTTAAGCTGTAGGGACGCCCCTACAACGGCCATGGTGTCCCTCTGTGAGCTGTAGGGATGGCCCTACAACGGCCATGGTGTCCCTCTGTGAGCTGTAGGGATGGCCCTACAACGGCCATGGTGTCCCTCTGTGAGCTGTAGGGATGGCCCTACAACGGCCGTGGTGTCCCTCTGTGAGCTGTAGGGATGGCCCTACAACGGCCATGGTGTCCCCCTGTGAGCTGTAGGGATGGCCCTACAACGGCCGGTGATGTCCCTCTGTGAGCTGTAGGGACGCCCCTACAACGGCCATGGTGTCCCTCTGTGAGCTGTAGGGATGCCCCTACAACGGCCATGGTGTCCCTCTGTGAGCTGTAGGGATGGCCCTACAACGGCCATGGCGTTCCTCTGTGAGCTGTAGGGATGGCCCCTACAGCGGCCGTGGTGTCCCTCTGTGAGCTGTAGGGATGCCCCTACAACGGCCATGGTGTCCCTCTGTGAGCTGTAGGGACGGCCCTACAACGGCCAGGGTGTCCCTCTGTAAACTGCAGGGATGGCCCTACAACGGCCGTGGTGTCCCTCTGTAAGCTGTAGGGATGGCCCTACAACGGCCGTGGAGTCCCTCTGTGAGCGGGATGGCCAAAGGTGTCCGAGCAGACCAAGCGGCCGGGTGTCTAGCTGTAGGATGGCAAACGGCATGGTGTCGACAGGATGGCCAAATGGTGTCCCTTGTTAAGCTGTAGGGACACCCCTACAACGGCCATGGTGTCCCTCTGTGAGCTGTAGGATGGCCCTACAACGGCCGGTGTGTCCCTCTGTGAGCTGTAGGGATGCCCCTACAGCGGCCGGGGTGTCCCTTGTTAAGCTGTAGGGACGCCCCTACAGCGACCGGGGTGTCCTCTGTGAGCTGTAGGGATGGCCCTACAACGGCCATGGTGTCCTCTGTGAGCTGTAGGGATGGCCCTACAACGGCCATGGTGTCCCTCTGTGAGCTGTAGGGATGGCCCTACAACGGCCATGGTGTCCCTTGTTAGCTTAGGACGCCCCTACAGCGACCGGGGTGTCCCTCTGTGAGCTGTAGGGATGCCCTACAACGGTCATGGTGTCCTCTGTGAGCTGTAGGGACGCCCCTACAACGGCTGTGGTGTCCCTCTGTGAGCTGTAGGGATGGCCACAACGGCCATGGTGTCCCTCTGTGAGCTGTAGGGACGCCCTACACGGCGATGGTGTCCTCTGTGAGCTGTAGGGATGGCCACAACGGCCATGGTGTCCCTCTGTGAGCTGTAGGGACGCCCCACAACGGCGATGGTGTCCCTCTGTGAGCTGTAGGGTGGCCCTACAACGGCCATGGTGTCCCTTGTTAAGCTTAGGGACGCCCCTACAGCGACCGGGGTGTCCTCTGTGAGCTGTAGGGATGCCCTACAACGGCCATGATGTCCCTCTGTGAGCTGTAGGGACGCCCCTACAACGGCCATGGTGTCCCTCTGTGAGCTGTAGGGATGCCCCT
This sequence comes from Ashinkailepas kermadecensis, assembly GCA_034440615.1. NCBI lineage: Eukaryota > Metazoa > Arthropoda > Thecostraca > Neolepadidae > Ashinkailepas > Ashinkailepas kermadecensis. The sequence continues at coordinate 64,257 of JAOTOM010004420.1, read as the reverse complement.
ACAACGGCCATGGTGTCCCTCTGTGAGCTGTAGGGATGCCCCTACAACGGCCATGGTGTCCCTCTGTGAGCTGTAGGGATGGCCCTACAACGGCCATGGTGTCCCTCTGTGAGCTGTAGGGATGGCCCTACAACGGCCATGGTGTCCCTCGAGCTGTAGGACGCCCCTACAACGGCATGGTGTCCCTCTGTGAGCTGTAGGGATGGCCCTACAACGGCCATGGTGTCCCTTGTTAAGCTGTAGGGACGCCCCTACAGCGACCGGGGTGTCCCTCTGTGAGCTGTAGGGATGCCCCTACAACGGCCATGATGTCCCTCTGGAGCTGTAGGGACGCCCCTACAACGGCCATGGTGTCCCTCTGTGAGCTGTAGGGATGCCCTACAACGGCCATGGTGTCCCTCTGTAGCTGTGGGATGCCCCACAACGGCCATGGTGTCCCTCTGTAGCTGTAGGGATGGCCTACAACGGCCATGGTGTCCCTCTGTGAGCTGTAGGGATGGCCCTACAACGGCCATGGTGTCCCTCTGTGAGCTGTAGGGATGGCCCTACAACGGCCATGGTGTCCCTCTGGAGCTGTAGGGATGGCCCACAACGGCCATGGTGTCCCTCTGGAGCTGTAGGATGGCCCTACAACGGCCATGGTGTCCCTCTGTGAGCTGTAGGGACGCCCCTACAACGGCCATGGTGTCCCTCTGAGCTGTAGGGACGCCCCTACAACGGCCGTGGTGTCCCTCTGAGCTGTAGGGATGGCCCACAACGGCCATGGTGTCCCTCTGTGAGCTGTGGGATGGCCCACGGCCGGGGTGTCCCTCTGTATACTGCAGGGATGCCCCTACAACGGCCGGGGTGTCCCTCTGTAAACTGCAGGGATGCCCCTAAGTAGCTGGGATTGCCGCTCCCTGCGCACCACAGGAGTATCATAACAACAGCTGAGGCATCGCAAAAAATGTCGGGGGTGCGCCGTGTCACCCATCACTTGCTGCGTCATTGCATGGTGGCGTCTGTCGTATGGCCCCCCCCCCCCCCCCCCCCCCCACCCCTCACCCATCCGCTCCCGGCGCGTCCTTCACGTCCCAGCCACCCATCATCTGGCGCGTTAGTTGCAGTCGGTCAGCCGTTCTGACACCCACCCACGTCCTGTCAGTCGCTATAAATGTTGGCGTGGCCGGGTGTGCAGCGTACTCGGGGCGCGGCGGCCGGGAGCGATGTTCCGACTGGTTGTCCTGGGAGCCCTGGTGGCCGGCTCGTCGGCCACCTTCGGCCCGGGCTTCGGCGTCGGCGTGCCCCTGTTCGGCGCGTGGGACGAGCTGGGCGCGTACGGTCTGGCGCGCGTGCTGGCGCCAGGCGACATCGGACCCGCGCTGGAGGTGGTGCGGCGCCGCTACCGCGGCATCTCCGTACCGGCCGCCGCCCAGATCATCCTGCTCGGTCTCTCTCGACCGCCGCGGCTGGTGCTGCCCGGGATCAAGTACCGCACGGTGGGTGGCACGGGAGACCAGGTACTGCACGGTGGGTGGCACGGGAGGTCAGGTACCGCACGGTGGGTGGCACGGGAGGTCAGGTACCCAGGGGCACAGGCAGGTACCGCACGGTGGGGGCACGGAGACCAGGCACCGCACGGTGGGTGGCACGGGAGACCAGGTACCGCACGGTGGGCACGGAGACCAGGTACCGCACGGTGGGGGCACGGAGACCAGGTACGCACGGTGGGGCACGACCAGGTACCCACGGTGGGGGCACGGGAGGTCAATACCGCACGGTGGGGCACGGGAGACCGCCGGTCGGTGGGTGGCACGGAGACCAGGACCCACGGTGGGTGGCCGAACCAGGTACCGCACGGTGGGTGGCACGGGACCAGGTACCGCACGGTGGGTGGCACGCCAACCCACGGTGGGTGGCACGGGAACCAGGCGCACGGTGGGGGCAGAACCAGGACGCACGGTGGGGGCCGGGAGGTCAGGACCCACGGTGGTGGCACATACACAAGACCACACGGTGGGTGGCACGGAGGGTCAGGACCGCACGGTGGGTGGCACGGGAGGTCAATACCGCACAGTGGGTGGCACGGGAACCAGGTACCACACGGTGGGTGGACGGAGATCAGGTACCGCACGGTGGGGGCACGGAACCAGGTACGCACGGTGGGTGGCACGGGAGGTCAGGTACCGCACGGTGGGTGGCACGGGAGGTCAGGTACCGCACGGTGCGTGGCACGGGGGTCAGGCCGCACGGTGGGGCACAACACAAGTTACCACACGGTGGATGGCACGGGAGGTCAGGTACCGCACGGTGGGTGGCACTGGAGGTCGAGTACCGCACAGTGGGTGGCACGGGAGACCAGGTACCACACGGTGGGTGGGACGGAGGATCAGGTACCGGACGGTGGGTGGCACGGGAGACAAGGTACCGCACGGAGTACATATTAGACAGTGATGTAGAAGTTACAGAAAAGTGTGGGGAGACCATTTCCAAAGCCTCGTGTTTTCGAGTGAAGGAACGATATTTTTACACAGGAGCAAGGATTACAATAGAACGATAGCTGAAGGGTGATGCTCCTCCAACAGGGAAACGCTCGATAATCAGTGCAAATACGGGAAAAGAGATAAATAGTAGACAATTAACCAGGGGAGGTGGAACTTATGGGGCGCTGGGGTGCTGCCCACCTTCTGGTGCGAGCAACCCACTTTGTGACTACTCACAAAATCTGCTGACTCTCCGTAGATACCATTTTCATTAGTGGCCGATTCAGGCGAAGAACGCAACCAATAATGGCGAGGCCAGCCATGATTGGAAGATAATGATTTGAAACGTTGGCCCTCCTGAGCCCTAAAATAGAACAATGGTAGGCCGATATATGTGTTTGTGCACCACTGGGGAGCAAACTGGAGCCACCTTGGGGACCAAGCAATTTGTAATTAATGAGGAGAGAGTGGATTTGACCAGCGAATATGAGCGAAGGAGGAAAATGAAGATGTGTCAGGTAGCTTTAAAGAACAGCGAATAGCGCTTAGGGCTCAGCACGGGCATCCATTTCGTGTGGACACTTGAGGGCTCCTAGCATCTCCGGGGGTGCACCACGACCACTTGAGGGGCTCCTGGCATCTCCGGAGGGGCACCACAGACACTTGAGGGGCTCCTGGCATTTTCGGAGGGACACCACAGACACTTAAGGGACTCCTGGCATCTCTAGAGGGGCACCATAAACAAATGAGGACCTCCTGGCATCTCCAAAGGGCCATCGCAGGATGTCAAGGGGTCGCCACGATACTGGACACTCAGGAGGGCACTATGAAAACTCCAGAGGGGCGCCTCGGTAGCTGCATAAGAGCACTAAGAAAATTCAGAGAGGGAATCTAGTTGGCAGAGGAGATTTTTAGACACTTCAGAGTAGTTTAGCACGGCAGTTCTAAGCTCCGAAGTACCTGCCACTGAACCACCAGGAGGTGCCACGACAGCTACCTGGGAGTGGAGACGCTGTAAGGCAAAATGATCATCTAAAAGGGTGTCCTAGTAGACCACCTAACTTTAGAGGGTCGTCCTGGTATATCTCTGTAGGGGCGATATGCGGCAAGGGTGGTGAATTGGCACTTCAAAGAGTTTCCCAGGAGCTACAGAGGGTCGCTCTCATATCTGTAAAAAAAAAACGACACAGTGCATCTAAAAGAGGCACCTCTGATACTTCAGAGGTGCACAATGGCAGAAGCTTGGATGACCACATATTATATTAAATTTGGCTTCTCTTCCCGACCATGGGCACCCTTATGATTCCAAATGGTCATCCCGGGTCTCCCAGGGGTGACTGACACGTTACAAGGACAAATTGGTGGCACACTGAGTATACTTCGCCGCGACCCCAACTCCTGTGACGACTTATTCAATGAGTCGGACGTGCCCTGGGGCTTCTGGGGCGCCCGAAACGGGCAGAGGACGACACGGTAAACAATTGTGCCACCATCCAAGCTCTCATATCGTGTCCCCTGCTCGTCCTGGTGCACTACAGCAGCTGCATTAGCGAGCCCTCAGCAGTTCTAGGGCACCTCTGCAATTTTACAGGGGCGCTCGAAGGCTCACTGGGGGCTGCGGTAGCTCAGTTCGTAGAACGTCGGACTCCTGATCGCAAGATTGTGGGTTCGAATCTCGCAACCGACGGCATTTACCGAGTCCACCCGCGACCAATCGGCGTGAGAGGCTGGCGACGCTATATGACCTAACGGTTGAATGCGCCGTAAAAGAACCCAAGGTTCTTCTTCTTCTTCTTCTTCTTTTTTTCTTCTTCTTTTTCTTCTTCTTCTTCTTCTTCTTCTTCTTCCTCTTCTTCGAATGCATCACTGGGACTTGCGGAAACTGCAGGCGATATTTGAAATCGTTTATTGACATACAAATGCTAACTGATGCCAATTGCATTAATTAGGGTAGGTACGCGATCCTCTATAGATACGCTTCCAGCCAGGGATGCATCTATGTTTTTTTGCGAGCGATCTTACCAGTCAAAGTTGTCTGGAGATCGCAACAACACTTCTTAAGTAAATCGCAAAAAGGCACAAGTCGATCATCTTGGAATTGTCAGAATCCCCAAAGGAGCGTAAAAATTGTCTTCAAGGCGCTACCGAATACTCGAGAGAACGGGCGATCGCCCCCGGATCTGTTCCTGGTTTACTGCGAATGCTTCCAATTTTTAGTACGAGGCATTTACACCGTAGAAAACTAAGCACATTCATGTCGGACATGATTCGCCCTGAGTGAGTTGTGTGGTGGGTGGATCTTCCACCTCACCGCTTGGCGCGTTATAAGTTGTAGAGCTATGGTGTCACGACCGCCAAGGACCAGATCAACAGCCGGCGTCGAGCTGTCCGGTGCAGAGTTGCCTAGCTCCATGCAAGTGCTTTTGCGCCGAACATAATATTCGAGTACCCATGCTACAGACGTTCGAAGTCGATAAGGCATTGCAAATGATGCATAGTTAGTAGTGAGTTCGCTTAGCTATCAACCCTCACAGCATCGGAGCAAGCCGAATTTTTAACTGACACTGACACCGCCCGGCACGGACACCGCCCGTCACTGACACCCGCCGACACGGACACCGACCAACAATGACCCCGCCGACACGGACACCGACCGACACTGACACCGGCCGACAATGACACCGACCGACAATGACCCCGCCGACACGGACACCGACCGACACGGACACCGGCCGACAATGACACCGACCGACACGGACACCGACCGATACTAACATCGACCGACACGGACACCGACCAACAATGACCCCGCCGACACGGACACCGGCCGACACGGACACCGACCGACACTGACACCGACCGACAATGACCCCGCCGACACGGACACCGCCCGTCACTGACACCCGCCGACACGGACACCGACCAACAATGACCCCGCCGACACGGACACCGACCGACACTGACACCGGCGGACGTGGACATCGACCGACACGGACACCGACCGATACTAACATCGACCGACACGGACACCGACCGACACGGACACCGACCGATACTAACATCGACCGACACGGACACCGACCAACAATGACCCCGCCGACACGGACACCGGCCGACACGGACACCGACCGACACGGACACCCGCCGACACGGACACCGACCAACAATGACCCCGCCGACACGGACACCGACCGACACGGACACCTACCGACACTGACACCGGCCGACATTGACACCGACCGACACGGACACCGACCGACACGGACACCGACCGACACGGACACCGGCCGACAATGACACCGACCGACACTGACACCGGCGGACATGGACATCGACCGACACGGACACCGACCGATACTAACATCGACCGACACGGACACCGACCGACACGGACACCGGCCGACACGGACACCGGCCGACACGGACCCGATACTGACACCGGCCGACACGGACCGCCGACCCGACCGATACTGACACCGACCGACACGGCAACACCCCGACACGACACCGACCGACACGGACACCGACCGACACTGACACCGACCGACACGGACACCGGCCGACAATGACACCGACCGACACTGACACCGGCGGACATGGACATCAACCGACACGGACACCGACGGACACTAACATCGACCGACACGGACACCGACCGACACGGACACCGACCGACACGGACACCGATCGACACGGACACCGACCGACACGGACACCGACCGACACGGACACCGATCGACACAGGCGCCGACCAAACAGGAACGTCACGGTCTCGACAGCCACGTCTGGGCAAAAAGGTGTGACAGCCACAACCACAGCCAGAGCCGCGCTACCCTTCAAAAGTTCATAAAGTTCATAAAGTGTTAAGGCCTAATAAGAGCCACATGGGCCCATCTGGGTTAAGCCTATCTAGAAAAGACACTATAAAAGTAAATGCTCACACCCCAATCAGTCTATTATCTCAAGTTCCAAGAAAACTATATATTACAACAGCCTATCTAGCACCGCTATCTGATGTCGGCGGTGCTCGCGCCACAGGTGCCGGTGCCCTCCGGTCGACTGGGCTGGCCCGCCACAGACAGAGCCGCGCTACCTTGATGTCGGCGGTGCTTGCGCCACAGGTGCCGGCGCCCTCCGGTCGACTGGGCTACGTGCGGTCGCTGTTTGATGCCCTGCCGCCCGTGTTCTACAATGGCGGCTACTCGGCCGGCCTGCTGAAGTACCTCCACAACAGACAGCTTCGCCTGTCGGCAGGCGCGCTGGTGGTAAGTCGCTATTGGCTGCAGCCGCTGGTGGGAAGCCGCTATTGGCTGCAGCCGTGGGTGGTAAGCCGCTATTGGCTGCAGCCGTGGGTGGTAAGCCGCTATTGGCTGCAGCCGTGGGTGGTAAGCCGCTATTGGCTGCAGCCGTGGGTGGTAAGCCGCTATTGGCTGCAGCCGTGGGTGGTAAGCCGCTATTGGCTGCAGCCGTGGGTGGTAAGCCGCTATTGGCTGCAGCCGTGGGTGGTAAGCCGCTATTGGCTGCAGCCGCTGGTGGGAAGCCGCTATTGGCTGCAGCCGTGGGTGGTAAGCCGCTATTGGCTGCAGCCGTGGGTGGTAAGCCGCTATTGGCTGCAGTCGTCGTGGTAACCCTATGCAGCCGTCGGGTAAGCCCTATTGGCGCAGCCGCTGGTGGGAAGCCGCTATTGGCTGCAGCCGTCGGTGGTAAGCCGCTATTGGCTGCAGCCGTGGGTGTAGCGATGCCGTGACAAATTAACTGGTGCGAAGTCAATAATCATTGCCCTTACCGTGGTGAAGGTCCAAAGGCATGCAAATTCCGGGTTAGTGGTGTATTTTCTCGCAAACCCCATTTTCGGGTTATGGGGTTCACTTACTAGCAGATCTCACTTCCGGGCTAAGGGAGTGCAATTACTGACAGACCACCCATTAGCTACACCAGAGCTTGTAGCCGTTTTATTGTCAGACAGCCTCCACTCGCTGGGAGTACGCTGTCTGCCAATTATTGCTTCACACTTATTTTGGCTATAAGTTATTGACAACGTAATTGATTATAGATATTTACAATGCGCCTTCTCCGACAAGGTGGGTCAATGCTTGCACTGGTAACCTGTGCTGATTCTATGGATGCAATGCCATGAGCGAGTAAGGTAGAGGAGACGGGATTTCGTAGGAGCAAGAGGCGTGTGTTTTGTGTCTATCTCCAACAGGGCACTTAAGAACGATATTCCAAAGGTAATTAACATATTCAAAATTAATTCTACAAACTATGAAACTGTCACTGTTTGCAAAGAAGCTATTAGTGACGAATATTAGCGGATGATGCCCTGACGCATTACAACAGGTGCAATTGTGAGGATTGCTAACAAAACGGTGCTACAAGTTGTATCACATTAAAGTTATGCCCGTTCATGTGCCTTTCACAATGAGTGAGACGAATTTGATATGACGCATGTTGGAATGATGGGAAGGATGTCAGGCTCGGAATTTGGAGTGGGTATGGGGTAAACATGAGCAGCTTGGACCATGGCTTGTTTCACAAATTGAGAGCACTTGTAGGTACGAGGTCTATGCCAAACGATATAAACCAAGAAATGTTTGGTGTTCCTACCACAAACTTTACGTTTCAACTGCAACACTTGCGATAGCACATTCCTCATTATTGTAAGCTATACATTACAATATACAACTATACATTTCTCCTGGCAGTGATAGTCTAGGGTTTGCCTCGCTTGTGCGGTAGCTGGCTCTCAATTCCAACCGGTTCTCCAAAGCCACCAGCCGTTACTGCCCTTGTATTAATCGGGCCCATAGTTGGCCAAACGGTGACTACTTGAACAACAGTTTGAACAGTTTTTTTTCCAATCCAACAAAAACAAACACCAGCGAGGTTATGCCTCCAGGTTTCCACAGGCACCAGTGACGGACAATCGTCCAACGGGGCGGTCCGCTCACCTCTGCCGCTCAGCCGCGTCTGACCCCTCCGCTACCCTGCGACGACTACCTGACCAGGGTTTGTCGCGCACACCGCTCGGCCACACTGACATGGGTGTCACAATGGTGACACGGCGCAATGACACAGAATCCGCCGACCGGCCGTCGCCGCCTGTGAGAACGGAAGCCGACTTGGCACAACACCCCCGGCCACAGCCGAGAGTTGAGGCGTCGAATGCCGATGTCAGCGCCGGCCAACAGGCGACGGCTTCAGCTCGGAGCGCTCATGGCTGGACTCGACGAGTCCGGACACATAGAAGCCAAATGTCTTCCAAAAGAAGGGTCCGAAGTTGACTTCATTACATTATCGACTTCTGCTATACTTTTATTGTTTTATAAACTTACGTTTATTTATCAAGCGGGGAAATTGTGAAAATGCAATAACATACTCCAGGACCTATCGCAAAGCTAGCTCAGCAAGCACACCGGCACACTTTTTTCATAGCAAAAACACATTCACCCCTGATGACACCACAGTCACAGCATTACAGCAATGGCGGCGTTTAATGTTATTAAAGTTAATTATATTTAATTTCAAGCTTATTCCACTGGTGTCATTTAATTTCGTAGCTGCGCCACAGGACCCGTTGGCTATGACCGACTACTACATCGGAAGCAGCAGGCTGGCTCCTGTCTCGGTACCTGCCTTCAACAACTTCTTCGGAGACCGCGTCTTGGGCCTGAATAGCGGCTTCAGTGAGTATTTAACCAAGCCTGGATGAAACTCGACGTGCTATGTACATAACGTGCTGTATGTTATGTCAGCTGTGTCTCTGCTCAATCAAATACTTAACTCAGACTCTGTGCAACTCAGACATTGTTTATTTCTATGTAATAATTTCCTTGGATTCGCTTTGGCTTCCGTACCTACCTACAAATACGGATGCGTGTGTACATTTGCAAGCTGTTTAACTACCCTGATTGATGAAGCCCCACCAAAAAAAAGCGAATGAAAAAGGTGGCAAGGGGTCATAAAACCATGACGTACGAATTGGGAAAATGCTGACGAAAATGCTTACGCTTGTTAGGTTTTATAAGCCGAAGCACTCTCCAGAATTTGACATACTGCAATAGAATAAAGCAGGCTCCCTTTGTATAATCATCCTTAGGTTCTCTGACATGAAGTCGCAGCAGCCTCAACAAAGCCCATGATGCGTGCATCCTTCCCACGTCTGCAACTAATGGTGATTATACGCATGCATGCAATCAGCGTTAGCTGCCCATGTTCGAGAGCGATATAAGAACACAATGACGACGGAACTAAACATTTGAGGAAATAGTGGTTTCTTGTTTTAAATAGTGGTTATCGTCGTACCCCAGCGTCGTTGATCAACGACGGAACGTCATTCCGTGAACCAAACCAAATATTAGCAGCATTGTCTTCAACCTGACCACATTGTCTAAAACAGCGCGGTCCGGATCCAGTCGCGTATTGCAAAGCGCTCCAAATCCCTCATGATCACCTCTCTCTCTCTCTCTCTGTCTCTCTCTCTCTATCTCTATATCTATCTCTATCTCTATCTCTATCCCTATCCCTATCTCTATCTCTATCTCTACCCCTACCTCTATCTCTCTCTCTCTATCCCTATCCCTATCCATCTCTCTCTCCCTCTCTCTCTCTCTCTCTCTCTCTCTCTCTCTCTCTCTCTCTCTCTCTCTCTCTCTCTCTCTCTCTCTCTCTCGTGCAGCCCGTTTGCACAGCGGCGCAGGCCATGACGCCTGGCCGTCGTTGCAGACTACGGCGGCTTCTACATGCTGCCGCCGCCGCCAGTGGTGGCCAGCCGTCTGGGAAGCCTGGCACTGGACAAGCTCGGCCACTTGTTCCGGCCCATCTCAGGCGGCCCGGCATACGGCGGCCCGGCATACGGCGGCCCGGCATTCGGCGGCCCCGGCCAGCCTGGAGGCGGTGACGTTGTGAGTGACGCCCCCGCTCGCGCACACGCGAGGATTCGCTGACTTCGTCACTCTCGATGTTCTGTCGAATGGCTGCCCCGGCCGCTCGGAGTGAGTGCGACACTGCGTGTGTGTGACGTGCGCGCGCTGCCCAGGTGCGCGGTGCCGGCAAAGAGCTGGTCCCTCTCTTCTCCGACCCAGGGCTGCCCAGCATGGTCCACCCGGGCATCAGTCTGCCGGGATTCGCTGACTATCTACAATCCGCGCACGTGCCCGTCGGCCGATTTGTGCAGCGGGTCAAGGTCATCAAGACGCCGACCATCACGACTCTGATGCGACCCATCCAGGTCAGACTCGGATGCAACCCACCCAGATCAAACACTAACACAGCCCATCCAGGTCAGACTCGGATGCAGCCTATCCAGGTCAGACCGTTTTGCTAAATGCATTTTAGCTAGTACATATCTAAATATATTAGGAAAAGAACACCGCGTAAAATGCAATTGTAAGCTTCTTCTTGTTCTTCCCTAGTGTTCGTACTGTGTCTTTCTGTTGCTCAGTGAGCCCGAATAGTAAGTCACCAAGTGGTTCCACAGATTATCTAGTACTTTTAGCGTTTCGTCAGTCTCTACTTACATTTTTGAGAACCGTAGGCACGCAGCCACCTACCAGGGGGATCAACGGGGCAAAGTTTGGGTTGCATATTATTGGTTACTGGTACAATCATGTGCTAAGTCGACAGTGTATTCAATTCGAGTCGGTCGGCCATATTCATTCAATGCACAATTGAATCGCAAGTGCATGACATCTAAACAAACATGTATAGAGAGAAAATATAAAGATGCATGCATGATCACTTTTTTGCCGGCAACCTTCACAGTAAGGCGCGTACACTTTGGCTTAATTGCTGGTCAAACATATTCCACAGCGTCAGGACACCATTATGTTCCTGTTGGTTATTGATGGTAGACCTATGCAAGCGGATGATGGTCGCTTCCATTGTTCTTAGGTGTTTCCAGTTCTTTTCCTGGGCGAGTTCTCCACCAGGTCCCACCTAGTCAAGGCGTGGTCGTGGGCGGTCCTTGTATGCATGTGTGGAGAGACAGATTGCAGGTGGCACGTGAAGCGACTTGATAATGACGTAGTGGCATGGCAAAAGTAGCATATGTCTTTAAGAGAAGATGAGCAATGCTATCAGCACGCCACAACCCCGACAAACAGCCAAGTATCTGCGCTTGAACAGGAACAAATAATGGAACGCAAGGCCGACAAGACCTCTATGAATGTCATGCTTGATCGCGCTGAGTATAACTGTAAAATCAACAGGATATTAGTTCATGGAAGTAAGTTCGCACCAATCCCTAAGGATGCAGCAGATAATTTGAAGAAAAAAAAGAAGCTCAATCGCCTCATTTGTTCCGTAAAAGCAGCAATTGGTCAAATGCATTTCGAAAAACATGTGGTGAGTTCTGGCCCGGGTACACCTATGGAACAGTCAGGACCCATAAACCGAACCAGCCTATACAGCAGATAATTTCACAGATCCCTACTCTCAGTGACGGTCTCGACAAGAAACTCAATGAGCCTGTAAGCACCTATATATATATATATATATATATATATATATATATATATATATATATATATATGGGATATGTGTTCCTACGACACATACCCTAAGATCTAGTGAAGTCTTCTTCGTGGTCCCGAAATTCCAGACCACGCAAAGCATTCTAGCATCACTGAACGCTGAAGCCTTTTCACCAACGAGCCCATAGAAAATAACATCAAGATCATCCTCGTTTATGCCTATGAACATCCCCAGATGGCCCCACTCAAAAATATATAGGTCAATCTGTGAAGAAGTGCTCCGACTTTGTACACCGGAAGCCCCCTTCCGGTCTCCCGATGGTAGGCTATTTCTGCAAACAGATTACGTCGTGATGGGCTCCTCAGCTGGCGTCCTGTTTGTCAATGCCTACACGAGCCACGTAGAAACAAAGGTCCTCAACGCTACAGAAAATCTTCCCGATGTCTGCAATAGATATGTTGACGACATTTTCTGGGAATCTTAAACGATGAACCAGTCGAGAAGCTCAGACAGAAAATGCAAAAGAACTCGGTGCTGACATTCACTAGTGAAATTGGCTTCGAAAACGCATTGGCTTTCCTCGACGTAAATGTTATGTTATGTAAATTAACATAAAATTTAATAACATTGGCTTTCCTCGACGTAAATGTTAACACAGCAGATGGTTATCAACAGCTAAGCGTGCACAGAAGTGCTACAAATCTTGGAAAATTCCTGACCGCTCGCAGCCAGTGTCCTGATATGTACAAAACTAATTTAGTTATGTGCTATGTTCGTCGTCCCCTTCAAAACTTCATTTCGTGGCGCCTATTTCACAAACAAATTCAAATTACCAGAATTAATGATAGTGAGCACCAATTACTCATGCACAGATATAGATAACGAAATAAACAAAGCCATCCAATCATTCCTAGCCAAAGAGAAGCAGACGGCTTTAGCCAACATTACAGAACCAAACACAATCTGTATTTCAAAAACCAGATAACTGACGGCCATTTGGCGGCCGAGGGCACGATTAGGTAAATCTATCATCAAAGGTTGGGCAACCCCAAGTGATTGCAGACGAATCCATTGGATTCATTATTTACCACAAAAAACAAACGCACATCATCTTTCGTCATCACAAATAACGAGTACAACGAACCAAACATGAAGAACACCTATGTGGCATATGATTCCAAATGTCAATATGGAGGTTGCAAACCTCAGGAAAACGCATGCAACTTTGGCCATGCCACTACGTCATTATCAGGTCGCTTCACCTGTCACTCCACTCATACATACAAGGACCGCCCACGACCACACCTCGACTAGGTCAACTTCTTCAATCAAGGCAACTTCTTTTCATTTGTCCTTAGAGGGTTCCTCCATCACCTTCCTGACAAAAAAAAAACGAGTACGTCCCGATTCGGGTCCTCAGATCCAGAGCGATGCTGAGCCTTCTCGAACAGCACTCGCCAACACAATTCACTTCTTAGGCAAACACTGGCCACGCGACATTAATCACGTGGTGTTTGCGTGTGCGCAGATTCCGCCGATCGTGCGTCAGCTGAGCTTCGTGTCGGCGCCGGTGGTGCGCCGGGACATCCTGCCGCTGATGGCCTACCGCTACCAGACGCTGCCGGCCGTCCTGCGGGCCAACATCAACTTCGCCACCGTTGTGCCTCGCTACCTGAGCACCTACAAGGTAGCAGTAGCGGGTGCAGCCTCCAGCTGGTAGGCTGGAGCAGGCTCCTACAGGGTACCAGCTGGAGCGGGCACCCCTGGTGACGCTCCTCTGACCCGGTGCGGCAGAGGCTGGTCGGCACACCGGCCGGGTGATGCCAGGAGGGGAATGGGAAAATTTCCTACTGCGTTGGAGACAATTGTTCAATCGTTTGTTTCCCCATGATGATTGCCAGGCTTCAAAGCGTTTCTGAAGGCTATCGGATTGCTTTCGGCCAGGGCAGGAATGTGTGGCGTTTGACAAAGATTTATGAATTGCTATCATTCATTATTCAGGCTTGCATTGGATCATGGAGAATTTCCCACACGAAGCTGGATGATGTGGCAGAAAAAAACCTTAGCGGCGCTTGTGAGCTCTAGCACAAGGCGAAAGGCAACGTAGGTAAACCGATCCATATCCATACATTACCTATGTGCGGAATTTACACTTTCGCTTTGCTTCTGTTTTAATTCCGGCAGACTTGTCTGGTAGTGTACTCACGGACACACCGCTGCACGAGCTCCATATACTGCTAATTCAATCACGTATTTCCAGTCGAGATAAATGCGAACAGTGAATACGTTCAGACAACATACTAGTGACACCTAAGCGTTCATCGATCAACATGACGGTCTTTGCAACTTGGTGATTTGTGGAACCTGCGGTTCAATGGTCCAGTCCCAGTGTTGAGATCCAACTTTTATTTTTAGTGCTTCAATTGTGTTCTGACCTGACGACGACTGTCCGGCTGTGTTCTGACCTGACGCCGATTGTCCGGCTGTGTTCTGACCTGACGCCGACTGTCCGGCTGTGTTCTGACCTGATGCCGACTGTCCGGCTGTGTTGCACAGATCGGCGGAGGTCAGGTGTTCAACCGTGGCTTTGTTCGTGGCCTGATGGGAGGATTCGACCGCTACCTTCACAGCATTCTGAAGGGATACCAAGGGAGTCTCTGGCGCCGTGGGCTTTCCGACCACTGATGTGAAATACGACATAAATACATTGCACAGATACGGCCTTAATCTGCTCACCAATGCGACGACATGAATCGGTGACAACGCCGACCGTTATTTACTTCCTCACCGAAGAAGTGCCTAGTAGGAGCCAGGGGCGGATCCAGCCGGTCGGCTGGGGGGTATTTTCGATAAGCCACCAGCAATCAAGGAAGCAAACTGGGTATAAAATGGAACAAATCCTCGCATTTATGCGACTTTATTTGTGCATTTTATAACAAACAATAAATCGTCAAATTATATTTTCAAATGACAAAAAAAACACCAACCGGGGAGCATGATACGACTATGGCGCCTTTGCTTTAATTGCTCGTAAGTACATACATACCTGCAGTGTAGGTAGAACAAGAGACATAGGGCGCGCCGCAGGCTCGATAAAATTACAACGCGGTCACGAAAAATGTGTCTTGAATTGAGGCGTTTATGCAAGCTGCGGTATGTCTGACTGGCTGTTCATGTTGGTCGCTCTCCGTGAACGCCGGTAGACCGGTCCGCGACACTGCTCCGCTGACCCCTGATGTGCTATGAGGTGAGCTCTGGATGCCTGGGTTTCCCTTGTCTCCTTGTCCCTTGGGATCCCCTTGTAGCTTTCACGTTCGGAGACACCCATGACTGCAGCACTTCCTATAGACTTATCTGCGATCTGCTGTGGCATGATCTGGGTCACCAATTTTCTCTACAGCTAATATGAGATTGCTTGTTTGTGCTCGGTGTTGTCCATGTATTAACTTCCATATGGGAACCACCAGTGGTTAGCGACCGCGCACTTAGGGACGCAAACCCGGCCCGGAAGCTCGGTTAGAGCGCTGGCTGGGACTGATCGCCCCTGTCCTTGCGAGACAGGGTTCGCGTCGCTTCACGTACTCGCATTAAGCCCCCGGCTGGGAGGGTCAGTTGACACCTGGTCCGATAAGGCCGGGGACGAGCTACCGGGTGGCCGTGTCGGTGCACTGACGGCACGTTAAACTTTCGGTCAAAATCCTGCCGCTGAACTGGAATTCATGGATCGGGTGGTGGGGCCAGGGTTCACGCAGCAAGTTTTGCTTAGCAATAGAATCCATGTCCATAAAGCCATAACAGCAAGAATTCGGGCTGAATTTCTGAAGCAAAACAACAAATAAAAATAGAAAACAAAACTTAAAACCCAATGACCTTTGTGGGTCAAGCGAGACCATGCCGTGAAAAACCCGTGAGTTCAATGTGTCGCAAAAACACGACACATTATTGAGCATGCGTGTACAGAACCTCAGTTGTTGTGGTCACTGACCACGATCTTCCACACCTCTTAAGAACATCTATATGGTACTTTTTTGTTACGATACCAAGCTAAGGATCACCCTAGACCGGATATAAATAGCATGTTGTTTTTTTAAGATAAGGATAATTGTGCACCGAGAGCCTACGATTAGTGATGACTACTTATGCCGATGAAGGTGCACCACGGAGATGGTTGTACACTGTGCGACTAACTGATCAAATGAACTTTAGCTGTCAGCTGGGTGCGACTGGGCGCGATCTGATGGAGAGAGGAGAGCCTAAAATGGTGTGGTCCATCCTGCGAGGACCACCATAACCCCCGGCATAGACAAAAGGGACAGGGCCCCCCACCAAGATAGCATTGCAAAAAGAGAACGCAATGCATGGACGCGACTAGCAGCAGAACGCAGGAAAAGGCAAAACGTTTCGCGGGGAATGACAGCGATATTAGCATCAGAAGAAAACGTAAAATTTCTTATCGAAGGTAGGCTTTTGGGCATTTCTTGATAGGTAATGGTACAAAGTTCTATGTAATGGTGAAAATGGCTTTGAAGTGAACAGATGGCTGCAGGGCATGAGCGAATCTTCAACATTATTCCACGAGGCATACGGTGCGCACCAGACTTGCTCCCTGCGCCTCCGACGGACCAGCACGATGTGCCGCCTAGCTCCGCCTCCGTGTCCGTCCGGCGCAGATGTCTGTCGTCGACTAGCATCCCACAGTTCCTCAGTGAACTGATGACGTCACGAGCACATACATGCGGCCAACCGGCCGTGTATTGTAAACCGATGACGTCACACGCACGCCAGCGGCCAACCAGCAGGCCCGCGTTCGTGCATTGCAAATTCATGACGTCACGCGCGTCGGCGAACGCTCGATATTTATCACAGTGGCCGCCAGCGCGTGCGCAGACGCGATGGGTGCCGTAGTCGCCCGCCGCCTGAACAATTGCTCCGTGGAACGCATCGGAGTAGTTGTGCCGCCCAGAGAAGGGCCCAGTAGTCGCTCGGACTGCCGCAAACAAACACCACAACCCTATCGACATGTGAATCACCAGACACGCCGTCCACGCACTATGTAAACGGCGTAGACGGCCGCGCGCCGACCCGACGGCCGGCGCCCGCCTTATCGCTCGACATGGCGAGGAAACATAATTGATCGCTCAGTTCACCGTGTCCGCGGACACCTTCTGGCGCCGGACTCTCCGGCGGACACATTCGAGAGCCAGACTGGCGAGCGGACACATTGGCCAGTGAGGCCACGCTAGGAGCCGGGCGGCGGCGCGGCAGACGGCGGTCGCCGGTCAGACTCGCGGCGGTAGTCGTCCCGCCGCTCCTTCCACGGGTCGTCGCGGCCGTGGTGTCGGCCGTAGCCACCGCCGTAGCCGGAACCGCCGTAGCCGGAGGGCGTGTACCGGTCGTAGCCGGGCGGAGGTCGGCCGTGCTGGTGCTGGTGCCAGGGCGTCGAGCGGTACCCGCCGGATGGGTGGTGTCGATCGACGCGGTACTCCCTGTCTCGTGACCTGCCGACACACAGGGGACTGGTTACTTATGTCACACATGTCATACAGAGGGGAGGGCTAGTTTGTTAGTTATTTGGGCTTTAGGGCGCTTCGACCAGAATTGATCATTCGCGCCCAGAGGGGAGGGCCAGTGAACTACGTCATACAGAGGGGAGGGCTAGTGACCCACGTCATACAGAGCGGAGGGCTAGTAACCTACGTCATACAGAGGGGAGGGTTAGTGACCCACGTCGTACAGAGTGGAGGGCTAGTGACCTACGTCATACAGAGGGGAGGGCTAGCGACCTATGTCATACAGAGGGAGGGCTAGTGACCTACGTCATACAGAGGGAAGGGCTAGTGACCTACGCAATACAGAGTGGAGGGCTAGTGACCCACGTCATACAGAGGGGAGGGCTAGTGACCTACGTCATACAGAGGGGAGGGCTAGTGACCTATGTCATACAGAGGGGAGGGCAAGTGACTTGTCATACAGAGGGGAGGGCTAGTGACCCACGTCATACAGAGCGGAGGGCTAGTAACCTACGCCATAGAGTGACCTATGCCATACAGAGGGGAGGGCTAGTGACCTACGTCATACAGAGGGAAGGGCTAGTGACCTACGCCATACAGAGTGGAGGGCAAGTGACCTACGTCATACAGAGTGAGAGGGCTAGTGACCTACGTCATACAGAGGAGAGCTAGTGACCCACTCATAAGAGTGACCTACGTCATACAGAGAGGAGGGCTAGTGACCCACGTCATACAGAGGGGAGGGCTAGTAACCATACAGAGTGACCTATGTCATACAGAGGGGAGGGCAAGTGACCTACGTCATACAGAGGGGAGGGCTAGTGACCTACGTCATACAGAGGGAAGGGCTAGTGACCTACGCCATACAGAGTGGAGGGCAAGTGACCTACGTCATACAGAGGAGACGGCTAGTGACCTACGTCATGCAGAGAGGAGGGCTAGTGACCCACGTCATACAGAGGGGAGGGCTAGTGACCTACGTCATACAGAGGGGAGGGCTAGTGACCTATGTCATACAGAGGGGAGGGCTAGTAACCTAGGTCATACAGAGGGCAGGGCTGGTGGCCTACGTCATACAGAGGAGAGGGTAGTGAACTGCGTCATATAGAGGGGAGGGCTAGTGAACTGCGTCATACAGAAGGGAGGGCTAGTGACCTACGTCATACAGAGCGGAGGGCGTGACCTACGTCATACAGAGGGGAGGGCCAGTTACCTACGTCATACAGAGGAGAGGGCTAGTGACCTACGTCATACCCAGGGGAGGGAGAAAAGGGTTGGTGACCTGATTATGCTGGTATCCCGACGAACATACATACAATGTATGTTACACTGTAGGTACCACCAGCATCAGCGCCAGCCGGGGCGGTCACCAGGGTTACCTGTCGCGGCAGTGAGGGTAGTCACCGTCGGCCGGGTAGCCGGCGCCGGCCGACTGGCTGGTGTGGCCGGGCCGCGGCCAGTCGCGTCGCCAGTCGGCGCAGTGGCGGCTCCTCTCGTCCGACGGCCGCTCGTGGCGGCCATCGCGCCGGCCGCCTCCGCTGCAGCGACACGCCCGGCTGTCACAGTGACACTCCGGCGGTACCGTCACAGTGACACTCCGGCGGTACTGTCAGTGACACTCCGGCGGTACTGTCACAGTGACACTCCGGCGGTACTGTCACAGTGACACTCCGGCGGTACTGTCACAGTGACACTCCGGCGGTACTGTCACAGTCACACTCCGGCGGTACTGTCACAGTCACACTCCGGCGGTACTGTCACAGTCACACCCCAGTCCCCAGACGATACTGTCACAGTCACACTCCGGCGGTACTGTCACAGTCACACTCCGGCGGTGCTGTCACAGTCACACTCCGGCGGTACCGTCACAGTGACACTCCGGCGGTACTGTCACAGTCACACTCCGGCGGTACTGTCACAGTCACAATCCGGTCCCCAGACGATACTGTCACAGTGACACTCCGGCGGTACTGTCACAGTGGCACTCCGGCGGTACTGTCACAGTGACACTCCGGCGGTACTGTCACAGTCACACTCCGGCGGTACCGTCACAGTGACACTCCGGCGGTACCGTCACAGTGACACTCCGGCCGTACTGTCACAGTGGCACTCGGTGGTACTGTCACAGTGACACTCCGGCGGTACTGTCAGTCACACCCGGGTCCCCAGACGATACTGTCACAGTGACACTCCGGCGGTAGTCACAGTCACACTCCGACGGTACTGTCACAGCCACACTCCGGCGGTACTGTCACAGTGACACTCCGGCGGTACTGTCACAGTCACACTCCGGCGGTACTGTCACAGCCACACTCCGGCGGTACTGTCACAGCCACACTCCGGCGGTACTGTCACAGTGACACTCCGGCGGTACCGTCACAGTGACACTCCGGCGGTACTGTCACAGTGACACTCCGGCGGTACTGTCACAGTGACACTCCGGCGGTACTGTCACAGTCACACTCCGGCGGTACTGTCACAGCCACACTCCGGCGGTACTGTCACGACACTCCGGCGGTACTGTCAAGTGACACTCCGGCGGTACTGTCACAGTCACACTCCGGCGGTACTGTCACAGCCACACTCCGGCGGTACTGTCACAGTGACACTCCAGTGGCCGTCCTGTCACATCATTATGGTCCAACCCAAGATGGTACAGTCACATCCTTATGACCGCCCCCTTTATATATATATACCGTCCGTATATTATACCGTCCGTGGAGGGTACTGTCACCCGATGGCCGTCCAAGGACGTTAATATCGCACACAGGTCAACGGATGTCCAGGGACTGCCTGTGTAATTGAGTACCACCTTTACATACTGTAGCTACTGGCTGTCTAGGAATACTAATGGTCTTTTAATGGACAGGAGAAACAGTACAAGGAAGGTGCTGAGTAGAGTAATGGCACCGGGACAGTTCAGGGAGAGGTGGGTAAAACAGCACAACGGAGCACATGGGGACGCTTTTGCTTAGTTAGTTATTTGGGATTTAGGGCGCATGGACTGCATTAGTCATTTAGCGCCCATAACAATACAAATTATTTATAAAACGATACATCGCAGTGGGGGGGGGGGGGGGGCTTTTGCTGCTGCCTCGAACCGCGAACACTTGTCTGCGTAGTCGGGCCATGAGAGACAACCAAGAAAGGCATCCATTAGCAAAGATAAGATCGAGGCTATGGTGCGCCACGTGGCATTGAGATCAAATACTGAATCTGGCCTTACACCCAGGTGGTACATGTTCCTACGTCAATACTTTGTCATGCATCCGACGGAAGCAATACAAAACTTGTCAGAGCACAGGTGGCCGCATTATTTGTATTTTTTTTGAAAGAAATGATTTTTTTCATGCCAAAATAAAGCCGTCGGAAGGTCAAAAAGGTTCCAAACAACTTCAAGAGCAAGCGCCGCGGATGATGCTACAACACGATCATGATCATGATCCATAATGATCGAAAACGGCGGCGACCGCGTGCGACAATCGATTTCTTACAATACTAAGAACATCACTGGACATTTGGCACCCCATATCTTTTTTTTGAAGTTTCTGACTTGAAATTTGCTATGTATATTAATAATCTGAGACTAAGTGATATATATTCTGTTTTTTTGGGAAGTCATGAACCTTTAGAAAACAAATTAAAATATACCTAAGTTTTACAAATATGAATAATCACATTGCACCAAAAACAAATCATTATGAGATGGTAGATTGCTGACCATTCAATTCAACGTTAATTGACGAAAATCGATAGGTAATGTCTCTGTTTTCGTCTTCTTACGTTTTTCTATACACCCTTCACTTCGTTTAAAAGTCGCGGGAGGTGACGTCACTATGACTTTACTCACGCCCGATCAATTGGGAGCTATCATTTAATTATTGGCTACACGCTGCGGAATTGATGTGCAAACGGGTACAGAAAGTTTCAAACTGATATCGATGTTCGCTTTCCAGTCACTAAAACAATCGTCAGTAGTTGGGAGGGGCGGGGCAGGTTCTGTCCCTCCCTCAGTGGGGAGAGGTATATCTGCGCTTGCTCGTGGCGCCCGGTCGGTCCGGGCCGGATTGCCACGCCCGTGCTGGGACGTAAGTGTTGTAGCATACATGCCCGTGTTGGGACGTACGTGTTGTAGCATACACGCCCGTGCTGGGACGTACGTGTTGTAGCATACATGGCAGTGCTGGGACGTACGTGTTGTAGCATACATGGCAGTGTTGGGACGTACGTGTTGTAGCATACATGACAGTGTTGGGACGTACGTGTTGTAGCATACATGGCAGTGCTGGGACGTACGTGTTGTAGCATACATGGCAGTGCTGGGACGTACGTGTTGTAGCATACATGGCAGTGCTGGGACGTACGTGTTGTAGCATACATGGCAGTGCTGGGACGTACGTGTTGTAGCGGTGGTGGTCGCCGTGCCGCTGTGCCGGCTGTGGCTGTGGCTGTGGCTGCTGCTGCTGCTGCTGCTGGTGATGCTGCTGCTGCTGCGGCTGGTGCGGCTGCTGCGGCTGCGCCAGGTGTGGTGCCGGGGGGTGGCGCCGCTCCGGACTGGCGCGGCCGGCCGGCTCGGGCTGCTCGCGCCGCTTGTCGGGTCGGTCGACGGCGGGCCGCTGTTCCGACGAGTCGCGCCGCTTCTTCTCCCTCTTCGACACCTTCTCCTTGTCCTTGGACGCCGCCTGGTGACAGACACGCCGCGCATCGAAGACACCCCTGCTGACGCTGGTGCAGCACACATGGGGACAAATACACACTGATGAAGAACGGCCTGCCCCAAGGATGTAGTTCTGACCCGTGAGTCTACAGTACTGACTAACATTGTCGCAAATACAACCCGTATTTGCAGTTCTGATCCATAAAGCTACAGCTCTGACCAACAATACCACAGTTCTGATCCACAATGCTACAGTCCTGACCAGGGTCGGGAAACAGGCTATTCCTGGAATTTGGCATCCAGACCACTATCTTCTCCGGAAAATTATCCTCTCGGTTTTCTGATTTAGAGATTGAATGACACTGACTGACGCACCAGTCCCGGTCCACAGCGCCCCAGATTCCCGGCCCACACCGCTTCAGTCCCGGCCCACACCGCTTCAGTCCCGGGTCCGCACCGCCCCAGTCCCGGCCCACATCGCCCCAGCGGTCCGCACCGCCCTAGTCCCGGCCCGCACCGCTCCAGTCCCGGCCCGTACCAGTCCCGGTCCGCACCGCCCCAGTCCCAGCCCACACCGCCCCAGTCCCGGCCCGCACCAGCCCCAGTCCCGGCCCGCACCGCCCCAGTCCCGGCCCGCACCGCCCCAGTCCCGGCCCACACCGCCCCAGTCCCGGCCCGCACCGCCCCAGTCCCGGCCCGCACCGCCCCAGTCCCGGCCCGCACCGCCCCAAGTCCCGGCCCGTACCAGTCCCGGTCCGCACCGCCCCAGTCCCGGCCCACACCGCCCCAGTCACGGCCCGCACCGCCCCAGTCCCGGTCCGCATCGCCCAAGTCCTGGACCGCACCGCCCCAGTCCCGGCCCACACCGCCCCAGTCCCGGCCCACACCGCCCCAGTCCCGGCCCGCACCGCCCCAGTCCCGGTCCACACCGCCCCAGTCCCGGCCCGCACCGCCCCAGTCCCGGTCCACACCGCCCCAGTCCCGGCCCGTACCAGTCCCGGCCCACACCGCCCCAGCCCCGGCCCGCACCGCTCCAGCTCCGGCCCGCCGCAGGACTACTGACCCGATGCACGTCCTCAGCAGGCGGAGCGGAATCGGACGCCTGCTTTTTGACGGCGTGCTTGTACAGCTTGTACAACTTCCGCGGGTCGAACTCGGTGAACTTGGACACAAAGTACCAGAGATTGCTGCAAAGGAAATCATCAGCAGGTCAACAGGAGGTGGGGCGGGGGCTCGCAAAACCTCTTCCGCGAGTGACAACTGCAGTACTACACACACAATTTGTCACCTTCGTTCCCTGTACCGAGGTTTTAAAACGATTTTTTCGTTGGTTAATTACTTTGGCTTGAGGACGCAGCAGCTACAATGGCCACGTGGCGTCAGAGCCATGAGAAGCTATAGCCATGAGGTGCCATGGCTACGAGGCGCCATAACCATGAGTTGCCATAGCCATAAGGCACCAGAGCCATGAGGTGCCATAGCCATGAGGTGCCATAGCCATGAGGCGCCATAGCCATGAGGGGCCATAGCCATGAGGGGCCATAGCCATAAGGCGCCATTCTACAATTTGCACCGTGACCCTATCACGCAAACATTTCCATTTGAACAATGACTAGGCGTGCGCTAGGGACGGCCGCACCGAAAATGCAATTTACAGGAAGTTCGCCATAGAATCTTGATTCCCGCGTTCAAAGTCAGCCGTATTCTGCCGGTCTGCCAGCTAAAGTGATGGTGCGTCATATTCGCGGCAATGATACATATATAGATACTGACATACAACGCTGGAAACACCCGATTTTCATCGCTGACTTTTTGCTACAATATCCCTGCAGCCTCCATGCTGATCGAATGCCATGCGACGCTTTCGTGTATCATGCATCTCCTAAAAACTAAAGTGCAAAAATCGCAACCACCGACCAAGAAGGCAAATATAGTCTGCCCTTCCGGGATAGAATCTACTGGGTGTCCGACGATTCTTGGTCGGACGGCTCCAAACGGCTAACTGGATAGGATATTTCGGACGAAGCATAGTTTCTTGAAGATTGTTTGCCGTCCGGGAGGGTCCGAACGCTAGCCGAGTGGTTGTCGCTGGATATCCGACAGGAGGCGCCGACGTGCCCGATAGGCGTTGACGCAGCTTCTGGGCAGAACGCACGAGAGGCTAGTGGTGGTGCCGTCTGGATAGAGGGGAGGCCAGCGGTGCGGTCTGGATAGAGGGGAGGCCAGCGGTGCAGTCTGGATAGAGGGAAGGCCAGCGGTGCCGTCTGGACAGAGGAAAGGCCAGCGGTGCGGTCTGGATAGAGGGGAGGCCAGCGGTGCAGTCTGGATAGAGGGGAGGCCAGCGGTGCAGTCTGGATAGAGGGAAGGCTAGTGGTGCCGTCTGGATAGAGGGGAGGCCAGCGGTGCCGTCTGGACAGAGGAAAGGCCAGCGGTGCGGTCTGGATAGAGGGGAGGCCAGCGGTGCAGTCTGGATAGAGGGAAGGCTAGTGGTGCCGTCTGGATAGAGGGGAGGCCAGCGGTGCAGTCTGGATAGAGGGGAGCCCAGAGGTGCCGTCTGGATAGAGGGGAGGCCAGCGGTGCAGTCTGGATAGAGTGGAGGCCAGCGGTGCAGTCTGGATAGAGGGGAGGGCAGCGGTGCCGTCTGGATAGAGGGGAGGCCAGCGGTGCAGTCTGGATAGAGGAGAGGCCAGCGGTGCAGTCTGGATAGAGTGGAGGCCAGCGGTGCAGTTTGGACAGAGGAGAGGCCAGCGGTGCCGTCTGGATAGAGGGGAGCCAGCGGTGCAGTCTGGATAGAGTGGAGGCCAGCGGTGCAGTCTGGATAGAGGGGAGGGCAGCGGTGCCGTCTGGATAGAGGGGAGGCCAGCGGTGCGGTCTGGATAGAGGGGGGGCCAGCGGTGCCGTCTGGATAGAGGAAAGGCTAGTGGTGCCGTCTGGATAGAGGGGAGGCCAGCGGTGCCGTCTGGACAGAGGAAAGGCCAGCGGTGCGGTCTGGATAGAGGGGAGGCCAGCGGTGCAGTCTGGATAGAGGAGAGGCCAGAGGTGCCGTCTGGATAGAGGGGAGGCCAGCGGTGCAGTCTGGATAGAGTGGAGGCCAGCGGTGCAGTCTGGATAGAGGAGAGGCCAGCGGTGCCGTCTGGATAGAGGGGAGGCCAGCGGTGCAGTCTGGATAGAGTGGAGGCCAGCGGTGCAGTCTGGATAGAGGGGAGGGCAGCGGTGCCGTCTGGATAGAGGGGAGGCCAGCGGTGCGGTCTGGATAGAGGGGAGGCCAGCGGTGCCGTCTGGATAGAGGGAAGGCTAGTGGTGCCGTCTGGATAGAGGGGAGGCCAGCGGTGCCGTCTGGACAGAGGAAAGGCCAGCGGTGCGGTCTGGATAGAGGGGAGGCCAGCGGTGCAGTCTGGATAGAGGAGAGGCCAGAGGTGCCGTCTGGATAGAGGGGAGGCCAGCGATGCAGTCTGGATAGAGTGGAGGCCAGCGGTGCCGTCTGGATAGAGGGAAGGCCAGCGGTGCCGTCTGGATTGAGGGAGGCCAGAGGTGCCGTCTGGATAGAGGCCAGTGGTGCCATCTGGACAGAGGGGAGGTCAGCGGTGTCGTCTGGACAGAGGAGGGACCACGAGTTCTCCTAGACACAAGTCTGCGCAGTATCCCGTGCGCCAGCTGCCCGGTCTCAGGGAAGGCCAGCCTTGGACCGCGTGTCAGTTACCTGCGCCACTCCTTGATCTTGTCGGCCTGCTGGAAGTCGAGCAGGCAGCGGTCGATGTGCGAGCCGATCTGTATCAGGCACTGTCGGGTGTGGTTCACCTGCTCCGAGTCGGACAGGCTCGGGTCGGGACTGTCCAGCGCCTTGAGCGCCCTCTTGACCGGTCGCATCTTCTCCTTGCACTGCCGGCCCGGTGCGGCATCAGAATCACACACGGTCATGTAGGATCACGTCACATCACATCACATAACACGTCACATCACACCAGATGACCACATCACATGACACCACCACGTCACACCATCACACCAGATGACCACATCACATGACACCACCACGTCACACAATCACACCAGATGACCACATCACATGACACCACCACGTCACACAATCACACCAGATGACCACATCACATGACACCACCACGTCACACAATCACACCAGATGACCACGTCACATGACACCACCACGTCACACCATCACACCAGATGACCACATCACATGATACGTCACACCATCACACCAGATGACCACATCACATGACACCACCACGTCACACCATCATACCAGATGAAACATCACGTCACACCATCACACCAGATGACCACATCACATCACATCACACCAGCTGACCACATCACATGACACCACCACGTCACACAATCACACCAGATGACCACATCACATGACACCACCACGTCACACCATCATACCAGATGACCACATCACATGACACCACCACGTCACACCATCATACCAGATGACCACATCACATGACACCACCACGTCACACCATCACACCAGATGACCACATCACATGACACCACCACGTCACACCATCATACCAGATGACCACATCACATGACACCACCACGTCACACCATCACACCAGATGACCACATCACATGACACCACCACGTCACACCATCACACCAGATGACCACATCACATGACACCACCACGTCACACCATCATACCAGATGAAACATCACATGACACCATCACGTCACACCATCATACCAGGTGACCATATCATGACACTACCACGTCGCACGAAACCACCACATCACAGCATCACGCCACACCAGCTGACCCATACACCCGGCCAGGAGTAGTACTTAGACCGTACTGAGACGTGGTACTCGCAGATCTCAGACCGTACTGAGACGTGGTACTCGCAGATCTCAGACCGTACTGAGACGTGGTACTCGCAGATCTCAGACCGTACTGAGACGTGGTACTCGCAGATCTCAGACCGTACTGAGACGTGGTACTCGCAGATCTCAGACCGTACTGAGACGTGGTACTCGCAGATCTCAGACCGTACTGAGACGTGGTACTCGCAGATCTCAGACCGTACTGAGACGTGGTACTCGCAGATCTCAGACCGTACTGAGACGTGGTACTCGCAGATCTCAGACCGTACTGAGACGTGGTACTCGCAGATCTCAGACCGTACTGAGACGTGGTACTCGCAGATCTCAGACCGTACTGAGACGTGGTACTCGCAGATCTCAGACCGTACTGAGACGTGGTACTCGCAGATCTCAGACCGTACTGAGACGTGGTACTCGCAGATCTCAGACCGTACTGAGACGTGGTACTCGCAGATCTCAGACCGTACTGAGACGTGGTACTCGCAGATCTCAGACCGTACTGAGACGTGGTACTCGCAGATCTCAGACCGTACTGAGACGTGGTACTCAGAATCTCAGACCGTACTGAGACGTGGTACTCGCAGATCTCAGACCGTACTGAGACGTGGTACTCGCAGATCTCAGACCGTACTGAGACGTGGTACTCGCAGATCTCAGACCGTACTGAGACGTGGTACTCGCAGATCTCAGACCGTACTGAGACGTGGTACTCGCAGATCTCAGACCGTACTGAGACGTGGTACTCGCAGATCTCAGACCGTACTGAGACGTGGTACTCGCAGATCTCAGACCGTACTGAGACGTGGTACTCGCAGATCTCAGACCGTACTGAGACGTGGTACTCGCAGATCTCAGACCGTACTGAGACGTGGTACTCGCAGATCTCAGACCGTACTGAGACGTGGTACTCGCAGATCTCAGACCGTACTGAGACGTGGTACTCGCAGATCTCAGACCGTACTGAGACGTGGTACTCGCAGATCTCAGACCGTACTGAGACGTGGTACTCGCAGATCTCAGACCGTACTGAGACGTGTACTCGCAGATCTCAGACCGTACTGAGACGTGGTACTCGCAGATCTCAGACCGTACTGAGACGTGGTACTCGCAGATCTCAGACCGTACTGAGACGTGGTACTCGCAGATCTCAGACCGTACTGAGACGTGGTACTCGCAGATCTCAGACCGTACTGAGACGTGGTACTCGCAGATCTCAGACCGTACTGAGACGTGGTACTCGCAGATCTCAGACCGTACTGAAACGTGGTACACTCACAGAACCCAAACGGACAGTCACGATGGTGAGGCGCACACACAGAGAGAGAGAGAGAGAGAGAGAGAGAGAGAGAGAGAGAGAGAGAGCGAGAGCGAGAGCGAGAGCGAGAGCGAGAGCGAGAGCGAGCGAGAGCGAGAGCGAGAGCGAGAGCGAGCGAGGCGAGAGCGAGAGCGAGGCGAGAGCGAGAGCGAGAGCGAGAGCGAGAGCGAGAGAGAAGAGAAAAAAAAAAAAAGAGAGAGAGAGAGAGAGAGAGAGAGAGAGAGAGAGAGAGAGAGAGAGAGAGAGAGAGAGAGAGAGAGAGAGAGAGAGAGAGAGAGAGAGAGAGAGAGAGAGAGAGAGAGAGAGAGAGAGAGAGAGAGAGAGAGAGAGAGAGAGAGAGAGAGAGAGAGAGAGAGAGAGAGAGAGAGAGAGAGAGAGAGAGAGAGAGAGAGAGAGAGAGAGAGAGAGAGAGAGAGAGAGATGCAGAGATATACAGGAACAGGGAGAGGGAGGGACGAGTGGTGTGCGTGTTTGCGCGCATATGCATGTATGTGCGCGCGTGTGTATGCATGCATGTATGTACGTATGTATGAATGTACGTGTGTGCGTGTTTGTGCATGCACGTATAAATGCATACACGTTTTACGTGTGTGTGTATGTATGGATATATATTTGTATGTATGTATGTATGCACGTATGTACTCATTACGTATGTGCGGGACGCGGCGCGCGGCTGAGCCGGCAGCCACTGCAGCTGTGCCGCCGATATAGCCGGCGGGTGGCGTACGGAGCCGGCGATCGGCGTATCGGCAGCCACTGCAGCTGTGCAGTGGCCGCCGATATAGCCGGCAGGTGGCGTACGTGAGCCGGCGATCGGCGTATCGGCAGCCACTGCAGCTGTGCAGTGGCCGCCGATATAGCCGGCAGGCCTGCAGCTGTACCGCCGATAAGCCGGCAGCCATCGGCCGATATAGCCGGCAGCCACTGCAGCTGTGCCGCCGATATAGCCGGCGGGTGGCGTACGGAGCCGGCGATCGGCGTATCGGCAGCCACTGCAGCTGTGCAGTGGCCGCCGATATAGCCGGCAGCCACTGCAGCTGTGCCGCCGATATAGCCGGCAGCCACTGCAGCTGTGCCGCCGATATAGCCGGCAGCCACTGCAGCTGTGCCGCCGATATAGCCGGCGGGTGGCGTACGGAGCGCACACGTGTGTCGGCAGCGCTCACCGCCACGGCCTGCTCCCCATCCCCAGCTGCACCAACCACCAGCAGCCCGGCCAGCACAACCACAGCCAGCCGGGGGAGAACAGACATCTTCAGCCACGTGGCGATCGATAGATGATAGATCGATAGATAGATCAACATTTGCCCCCGGGCGCAGGTGGAACAGTTGTTTTCCCGCCAGGTGGAAGGGTGGGGGTGAGGGATGGGGCTTCGGGCGTATCGACTGCATTGATCATGTAGCGGTGGATCGATATAAATCCACCGCTATCATAAAACTGAGCACACACCAACATGTGACCGTGTGTTTCCGTGCGGACAGTTTGGGGGAGGGTTGGATCTGTTGTGCTGGATGTGGAGCGGACAGTTTCGGGGAGGGTTGGATTTGTTGTGCTCGATGTGGAGCGGACAGTTTGGGGGAGGGTTGGATTTGTTGTGCTGGATGTGGAGCGGACAGTTTGGGGGAGGGTTGGATTTGTTGTGCTCGATGTGGAGCGGACAGTTTGGGGGAGGGTTGGATTTGTTGTGCTCGATGTGGAGCGGACAGTTTGGGGGAGGGTTGGATTTGTTGTACTGGATGTGGAGCGGACAGTTTTGGGGGAGGGTTGAATTTGTTGTGCTGGATGTGGACAATTTCGGGGGTAATCGAATATCTATCGAATCTCAGCTTGCATCTCCCGGTGAATCTGGAGCACTTCATCACATACAAGTTCATTGTCAAAGGACACCATTCAATCTCCAAGGCAGACAAATGGGGATGTTCTTCCCTGGAGATCATTCCAGAAGAGATGTGTAGGGAGAGTGTGGGGGTGGGGACAGTGTGCGCCTAGAGTGCTCTCACAGTACACTGACAGGCCTCACCTCCAGGAAGACCGCCTCGGGCAGCTCCTCGGTAGAGGACACCTGCACCGGCTCGTGGTTGGCCGTGAAGTGCATCGGCCCGGTCGGCTGCTTCTTCTTCCTCGGCTTCCGCTCCTCCTTCTTGGCTGGCTTGGCGGCCTTGGTGTCCTTGTTCTCCTTGGCGGCGGGCAGCGGGGCTTGCGTGTTATCGTCGGAGGAGATGTCGTCGCCCTCGATGATCTCTTTACTGACGGCCTTCTTGTTGCGGCCGGTGCTGGGCTTCTTGGTCTTCTTGGTGGTGGCGGTGGTGCCGGCGGCACCCGCCGCCTTGGGTGTCGCCTCCGTCTGCTGCTGCTGCTGCGACTTCCGCACAACCTGCAGCCAGTCGGACACTCACTACATGGCGCCTACTCGTGCTGCTCCCCAAGTCAGCAAAACATTATGTGTGTGTGTGCCTGACTAGAGCATTTGCACTCGTGCCGCCTCCCCCACCCTAGTCAGCTGATCACTGGGTGTGTGTGCCTGACTCCAGAACATTTCCATTCGTGCTGCCCCCCCCCCACCCTAGTCAGCTGAACACTGGGTGTGTGTGTGTGTGTGTGTGTGTGTGTGTGTGTGTGTGTGTGTGTGTGTGTGTGTGTGTGTGCCTGACTCCAGAGCATTTCCATTGGGCTGACTTGTGTCATCGTTTGACCTACCTTCGGGCTGACCTGTGTCCTCGTTTGACCTATCATTGGGATGACCTGATCATGCTTTACTTACCTTGAGCAGATAGTCGGTGCGTGTTTGTAACTGCTTGGCCTGCGGTTTGCCTTCGGCCCGCTCCAATAGTATCTTGTTCTCCAGTCGTAGCGACGGGTCGATCTTAATGGACTCCCACGCGCCCGTGCCGTACTCGTATACACCCTGCAGGAGCCGCGAGTCCTCCTCGATTCCCCACTCGACGTCCCAATGCACGTCCTTGACCCTGTCGGGTAAGACTAGGTCAGACCAGGTCAGGTCATGTCAGGAGCAATCAAAGTCATGCCGGCTACACCGCATTTGTCAAGTCCCCGCATCCTTCACTACACACTGAATCCACCAGACAAGTTTAGGTCGCGTGGGGGTACCATCTGCACTGGGGGGTGTACCATCACTTCACACTGAAGCCACCGGACGAGTTTAGGTCAGTACTTGGGGAGTACCGTCACTCCACACTGAAACCACCCGACGAGCTTAGTTCAGTACTGGGGGAGTACCATCACTCTGCACTGAAGCCACCAGACGAGCTTAGGTCATTACTGGGGGAAGTACCGATCGGAACGTACGAGAGTACCGCGCCATACCAATTCAGTCAGCCGATAAAACGTGACATCATCGATTCTGTCAAAGTCTCGTCCTATCAAGTCCAAGCCGACGCGATAAGTGGGTGCGTTTTCTAGAAAATGTTGTTAAACTAAATCACATAATATCGACTCGACCCAGCCCCCGACTCAGTACCAAGCGGGTGGTCACCTGGACTCACCAGCCGGCCCGGTCCCAAGCGGGTGGTCACCTCGACCCAGTACCCCGCCAAGCTCCAAGCGGGTGGTCACCTCGACCCAGTACCCAGTACAGATCCAAGCTGGTGGTCACCTCGACCCAGTACCCAGCCCAGCTCCAAGCGGGTAGTCACCTCCACCCACCACCCGACCACCGACGGTGACGTGGCGACCCTTCATTCGGCGGTGGGGTGTGGGGTGGGGGCACGGTCCACAACAGCGCACACTTCCGGGATAATTTCGGCCGGGGTGACCACAGAGTACGGAGGAGGGCCACTCCTCAGACCTGGAGGTCAGGACATGTTCTCCGCACGTGGCTATCGCGAGCGAGTCACGCTCTCGGCGCGACACTCTTGTTCACTCCATTTCCGCCGGGCGCGCCCGCTTTCTATGCCGGCCGCGCCTTTCGGTCTCCTGCTGCTGGAGACTCGCGCTTATAATTGGGATCGATCTCGCTTGTGTTCGGAACTGGCAAACCCGCAGCGAAGATCCTCACGAACGGGTGCATTTTGGGCTTACTTACAGGACAGACAAGTGGGACAAAGAGTTGGCGTGGTGACTTGATGGTGATGTGTATGCTGGATGAGGAGAGTTCACAGTTAGTGGCGAGGAACTGGCGGTTGCCTGGTCGGCGGCGCCACGGCTCCGGACCCCTGGGATCAGGCATGACGTGGCCCGCAGTCAGCTGTCGTTCGCCGGCCGCTGAACCCAGTCGGGTCTAGTGCAGTGCGCTGTCCGGTGAGGTCCCATGAGGCCACTTTGTGATGCGAGCACGGTTGCTACCAATCAGTGCCGCGGACCACGGGTGGATGACGTCATACTCTGTTTCTAACAAGCGTGACCCCCTAGGTGACTGGCTTTCTTCACGGGTGCACCCTCAAACACACCACGACTACAGATTCTCGAGTGTGCACAGTGGCCTGCGATGTCTCAAAACATGCAGAAATAACGTAAGCGAAGTTTCCATCTATCAAGGCGCTCAACACTTGCGTGCTTCCCCGATAGAATCAACTCGGGACGGAGCGGTCGCGAACACAGCCTCACGGCGCGCGCAGTCCTTGAACAGACTCCTGTATTCATCAACTGCTGAGTTGGTTCATGCGAACCAACTGCCATGATGTCGGACTGCCAAAGCGCGCAGACAACCCTACATGGTCGCACAGGACACGAAGCTAACTGGGTAGCGATGGTGAGATGTTGCTGCGGGCTGATTGTTGCTGGGGCAGTGCTTCCTACTTTTCTTGCATACCTGACTTTTGTATACGATTATTCTCACCTGTCAGACTTTGCCTTCCTCTGGGCCACATTTGTCAGCGATGCGGTGTGATGACCCACACCGTCCACACATCGCGGCCTATCATTGTCACTGTCGGCTCGTCCATTGTCACTGTCTCACTGACGGCGTGTCCATTGTCACTGTCGGCGTGTCCATTGCCACTGTGGGCTTGTCCACTGTCACTGTCGCTTCGTCCATTGTCACTGTCTCACTGTCGGCGTGTCCATTGTCACTGTCTCACTGTCGGCGTGTCCATTGTCACTGTCTCACTGTCGGCGTGTCCATTGCCACTGTCTCACTGTCGGCGTGTCCATTGTCACTGTGGGCTTGTCCATTGTCACTGTCGGCGTGTCCATTGTCACTGTCACTGTCGGCGTGTCCATTGTCACTGTCGGCGTGTCCATTGTCACTGTCTCACTGTCGGCGTGTCCATTGCCACTGTCTCACTGTCGGCGTATCCATTGCCACTGTCGGCGTATCCATTGCCACTGTCGGCGTGTCCATTGCCACTGTCTCACTGTCGGCGTGTCCATTGTCACTGTCGGCGTGTCCATTGTCACTGTGGGCTTGTCCATTGTCACTGTCGACGTGTCCATTGTCACTGTCGGCGTGTCCATTGTCACTGTCGGCGTGTCCATTGCCACTGTCGGCTCGTCCATTGTCACTGTCTCACTGTCGGCGTGTCCATTGTCACTGTCTCACTGTCGGCGTGTTCATTTCCACTATTGGCGTGTCCATTGCCACTGTCGGCGTGTCCATTGCCACTGTCGGCGTGTCCATTGTCACTGTCGGCGTGTCCATTGCCACTATGGGCTTGTCCATTGCCACTGTCGGCTCGTCCATTGTCACTGTCTCACTGTCGGCGTGTCCATTGTCACTGTCGGCGTGTCCATTGCCACTGTGGGCTTGTCCATTGTCACTGTCGGCGTGTCCATTGTCACTGTCTCACTGTCGGCGTGTCCATTGCCACTGTCGGCATGTCCATTTTCACTGTCGGCGTGTCCATTGTCACTGTCGGTGTGTCCATTGTCACTGTCGGCGTGTCCATTGTCACTGTCTCACTGTCGGCGTGTCCATTGCCACTGTCGGCGTGTCTATTGCCACTGTCGGCGTGTCCATTGTCACTGTGGGCGTGTCCATTGTCACTGTGGGCGTGTCCATTGCCAATGTCGGCGTGTACAGTGTCACTGTTGTCACTGTCGGCGTGTCCATTGCCACTGTGGGCGTGTCCATTGTCACTGTCGGCATGTCCATTGTCACTACCGGCTTGTCCATTGTCACTACCGGCTTGTCCATTGTCATTACCGGCTTGTCCATTGTCACTACCGGCTTGTCCATGGTCACTGTCGGCTTGTCCATTGTCACTGTCGGCGTGTCCATTGTCACTACCGGCTTGTCCATTGTCACTACCGGCTTGTCCATTGTCACTGTCGGCTTGTCCAGTGTCACTGTTGTCACTGTCGGCGTGTCCATTGTCACTACCGGTTTGTCCATTGTCACTACCGGCTTGTCCATTGTCACTACCGGCTTGTCCATTGTCACTACCGGCTTGTCCATTGTCACTATCGGCTTGTCCAGTGTCACTGTTGTCACTGTCGGCGTGTCCATTGTCACTGTCTCACTGTCGGCGTGTCCATTGTCACTGTTGTCACTGTCGGCGTGTCCATTGTCACTACCGGCGTGTCCATTGTCACTGTGGGCGTGTCCATTGTCACTGTCGGCTTGTCCAGTGTCACTGTTGTCACTGTCGGCGTGTCCATCGTCACTACCGGCTTGTCCATTGTCACTACCGGCGTGTCCATTGTCACTGTCGGCGTGTCCAGTGTCACTGTTGTCACTGTCGGCGTGTCCATTGTCACTACCGGCTTGTCCATTGTCACTACCGGCGTGTCCATTGTCACTGTCGACGTGTCCATTGTCACTACCGGCTTGTCCATTGTCACTACCGGCGTGTCTATTGTCACTGTCGGCTTGTCCATTGTCACTGTCGGCTTGTTCCTTGCCTACGACGCCTGTACTCTGCGCGAACGGCATAACGCCAGGTACCTGAAGAAGTACACGGGACAAGCGACGCCTTACAGGCTAGGGAGGGAGACTTGCAATCAGGTAGACCGCGAGGCAGGCCTGATCAGGTGGATCGGAATGGAGACTTACCGTGACCAGGTGGACCGGGAGGTGGACTTACCGCTAACACCAGGTAGATCGGGAGGTGAACTTACCGCTCCCATCAGGCAGATCGGGAGGGGGACTCACCGCTCACATCAGGTACATGGGGAGTGAGAGTCACCGTTCCCACCAGGTACATGGGGAGGGAGACTCACCGCTCCCACCAGGTAAGAGCGCCCGGTGAGCGCGATCCAATGCGATGGCGTGGATCAGGGCGGCACAGCGCAGACAACGGGACAGTTCACACCCGACACTACGTCGTAAGGCGCGACACTGTACAGAGTGGGCCAGCCGTGGGGGCAGCCGTGGGGGCAGCCGGCAGACACAGCTGGGCCCGCCGCCGGGTACTGGCCGTGACGGCAGGGTGCCGCGCCGCTCACAGTGCGCAGTCGGCTACGGCAGACACAGCTGGGCCCGCCTAGCACGTGTGCACCTCACAGACAGCCACGTGCGCCGAGCGCCGGCACACTTGTCAAAGCTGGCCACAGTCAATGCCGACAATGGCTTCGGCTCTCCGCTGATCGTTTTCGGCATAATTCGAACTCGGGCGCCTTGCTGAAACGTGCTCGGTACGCTCCGACACGAAAGCAAAGTGGATAAACGGACTCGGCAAGACGTTTTCATCCTATAAGCGTTCGCAATAAGACCACTTGAGCCCACTTGACACCAATAATAGAGCAAGTGTTCCTTCCCAGGTGCCGACATATTGAAAGAAGATAGTTCAATTACAGCGGCATTTCAGATGCCACATAACATTGGTGGCAGGACAGCCGACGAGTGTCATATATATATCCTCTCTCTCTGGCTGTCTGTCTGTCTGTCTGTCTGTCTGTCTGTCTGTCTGTCTGTCTGTCTGTCTGTCTCTCTCTCTCTTTGTCGCAGTGTAACTGGTTGTGACCCACAGCAGTGTGACCGACCGTGACCCACAGCAGTGTGACTGACCGTGACCCACAGCAGTGTGACCGACCGTGACCCACAGCAGTGTGACCGACCGTGACCCACAGCAGTGTGACCGACCGTGACCCACAGCAGTGTGACTGACCGTGACCCACAGCAGCCCTGCCCACAGCAGGACCGACCGTGACCCACAGCATGTGACTGACCGTGACCCACAGCAGTGTGACCGACCGTGACCCACAGCAGCGTGACTGACCGTGACCCACAGCAGCGTGACCGACCGTGACCCACAGCAGTGTGACTGACCGTGACCCACAGCAGCGTGACCGACCGTGACCCACAGCAGTGTGACCGACCGTGACCCACAGCAGCGTGACCGACCGTGACCCACAGCAGCGTGACTGACCGTGACCCACAGCAGCGTGACTGACCGTGACCCACAGCAGCGCCTCGCGACTAAATCCTGCGACAGCCGTCGGCTCTTTCGTCCTCAGCAGTAGTTCGGGTCACACAAGGTCAAACAACGCCCACGTTGAGATTCGGCGTGGCCGAGAAGCACGACTACCAGCCGGCAAGCGTCAGCCGCCTCACGGGACCCGTGCCAGAGTAGACCTACAGCCCACCAGTCGTGATCTCCTGGCGTCACGACGGCCCAACGCCTGCCGTTCTGCTCAAGGTTATGGCCTTATGCTTCACCGTTCGCCAAATACCGGCGATGCTATCAGCCGTACGCACCGCCGTACTGGAGCGGCAGCCGCAATCACCAGGGTTGGTGGAAGGCTCGGTAATTGCAGTCTGGGCAATAGGCGGCGCCCAGTTGGCATGACCGGCAAATAGCGCATCAATCAAGCTTCCCAATCCGCTTATGGGTACGGCGGAAGCCTTGCATCACATTAAGACATGTTTCGCCTAAAGTCGGCACAGAATGCCCGACACATGCACACGAATGTAATCATCATTTCGCACCATGAAGCGATAATCGCTTATATTCTGCAATCAACTTGAGACACAATCATACCGCAAACCCGGATGCCTACTTCTAAGCCCCTTCCTTGCATCCAACCACCAATTCAGAATGAGCCCCACTAAGTTCCTCCAGCAGAACTGCCGCCTGTTCTGTGCTATCCGCATTACCAACACGTCAGCGACCCTC
The DNA here is from genome assembly GCA_034440615.1 of Ashinkailepas kermadecensis. Taxonomy (NCBI): domain Eukaryota; kingdom Metazoa; phylum Arthropoda; class Thecostraca; family Neolepadidae; genus Ashinkailepas; species Ashinkailepas kermadecensis. The sequence continues at coordinate 26,973 of JAOTOM010004420.1, read as the reverse complement.
CTTCCACACGTGGAGAACTCAGCCGTGCAGGCAGGTATACACACCCCTGCACTGTTCGTGCCTGTCATTATGCCGATGGTCACCCTACACCAGCTGACCTGACCTGACATGATGTACACGGGGCTCTGTCCGTGACGTGGCTGTGTTGTGTTGTGTCCCGGTTGACCTGTAGCGCCTGCCATGTCCCGGCTGACCTGACGTGCCAGTGATATCCTGGCTGACCTGATATAGCTGTGTTGTGTTGTGTCCCGGTTGACCTGTAGCGCCTGCCATGTCCGGGCTGACCTGACGTGCCAGTGATATCCTGGCTGACCTGATATGGCTGTGTTGTGTTATGTCCCGGTTGACCTGACGTTGTGTCCCGGTTGACCTGTAGCGCCTGCCATGTCCGGGCTGACCTGACGTGCCAGTGATATCCTGGCTGACCTGATATGGCTGTGTTGTGTTGTGTCCCGGTTGACCTGACGTTGTGTCCCGGTTGACCTGTAGCGCCTGCCATGTCCCGGCTGACCTGACGTGCCAGTCATATCCTGGCTGACCTGATATGGCTGTGTTGTGTTGTGTCCCGGTTGACCTGTAGCGCCTGCCATGTCCGGGCTGACCTGACGTGCCAGTGATATCCTGGCTGACCTGATATGGCTGTGTTGCGTTGTGTCCCGGTTGACCTGACGTTGTGTCCCGGTTGACCTGTAGCGCCTGCCATGTCCCGGCTGACCTGACGTGCCAGTCATATCCTGGCTGACCTGACGTGGCTGTGTTGTGTTGTGTCCCGGTTGACCTGTAGCGCCTGCCATGTCCGGGCTGACCTGACGTGCCAGTGATATCCTGGCTGACCTGATATGGCTGTGTTGTGTTATGTCCCGGTTGACCTGACGTTGTGTCCCGGTTGACCTGTAGCGCCTGCCATGTCCGGGCTGACCTGACGTGCCAGTGATATCCTGGCTGACCTGATATGGCTGTGTTGTGTTGTGTCCCGGTTGACCTGACGTTGTGTCCCGGTTGACCTGTAGCGCCTGCCATGTCCCGGCTGACCTGACGTGCCAGTCATATCCGGGCTGACCTGATATGGCTGTGTTGTGTTGTGTCCCGGTTGACCTGTAGCGCCTGCCATGTCCCGGCTGACCTGACGTGCCAGTGATATCCTGGCTGACCTGATATGGCTGTGTTGTGTTGTGTCCCGGTTGACCTGACGTTGTGTCCCGGTTGACCTGTAGCGCCTGCCATGTCCCGGCTGACCTGACGTGCCAGTCATATCCTGGCTGACCTGATATGGCTGTGTTGTGTTGTGTCCCGGTTGACCTGTACCGCCTGCCATGTCCGGGCTGACCTGACGTGCCAGTCATATCCTGGCTGACCTGATATGGCTGTGTTGTGTTGTGTCCCGGTTGACCTGTAGCGCCTGCCATGTCCGGGCTGACCTGATATGGCTGTGTTGTGTTGTGTCCCGGTTGACCTGACGTTGTGTCCCGGGTGACCTGACGTTGTGTCCCGGTTGACCTGTAGCGCCTGCCATGTCCCGGCTGACCTGACGTGCCAGTGATATCCTGGCTGACCTGATATGGCTGTGTTGTGTTGTGTCCCGGGTGACCTGACGTTGTGTCCCGGTTGACCTGACGTTGTGTCCCGGTTGACCTGACGTTGTCCCGGTTGACCTGTAGCGCCTGCCATGTCCCGGCTGACCCGATGCACCTGTCATGTCCAGTTCCGATGCCGGCAATCAGAGCGTGTTGACACGCCGACCAAGAAGTGAGTCAGTTTCACCCGGGCAGCAGCTCACAGCCGGAAGTGACCAGCTTCCCGCCGCCGACCGGCGCGTCAGCGGCGCCGGTGCCGCCGGCGGCGCGGCGTCGCTGACCGGTTGTGCGTCCGTCACCGCCGCCTCCGCCGCCGCCGATCCCATGGAGACAATGGCCGCTCCCGACCACCGAGCGGGCGGCGAGACAGCTGCCGCCACATCCGGAGCCGACTCGGATATCTGATGCTGGCGACACGCGCACTCATGAGTCACTCCCTGCCGATAGCCCGACTGTCGCGCGCGTGTTACGTATGTGGCGCGGAATGTACTCAGCTGGCCACGTCAGGGGGACGCCCACACGCCAGGGGGATGCCCACACGTCAGGGGGACGCGGACACGTCCAGGGGGACGCCGATACGTCAGGGGGACGCAGACACGTGAGGGGGACGAAGACACGTCAGGGGGACGCCGACACGTCAGAGAAACGCCCACACGTCAGGGGGCGCCGACACGTCAGGGGGACGCGGACACGTCAGGGGGACGCGGACACGTCAGGGGGACGCCGACACGTGAGGGGGACGAAGACACGTCAGGGGGACGCCGACACGTCAAGGGGACGCGGACACGTCCAGGGGAACGCCGACACGTCAGGGGGACGCCGACACGTCAAGGGGACGCCGACACGTCAGGGGGACGCCGACACGTCAGGGGGACGCAGACACGTCAAGGGGACGCCGACACGTCAAGGGGACGCCGACACGTCAGGGGGACGCAGACACGTCAGGGGGACGCAGACACGTCAAGGGGACGCCGACACGTCAAGGGGACGCCGACACGTCAGGGGGACGCCCACACGTCAGGGGGACGCCGACACGTCAAGGGGACGCCGACACGTCAAGGGGACGCCGACACGTCAGGGGGACGCAGACACGTCAGGGGGACGCAGACACGTCAGGGGGACGCCCACACGTCAGGGGGACGCCGACACGTCAGGGGGACGCCGACACGTCAGGGGGACGCCGACACGTCAAGGAGACGCCGACACGTCAGGGGGACGCAGACACGTCAGGGGGACGCAGACACGTCAGGGGGACGCAGACACGTCAGGGGGACGCGGACACGTCAGGGGGACGCCGACACCGGCCGGAGGCGGCAGTGGTCGCCGCGGGCGTAGCCGAGCTGACTGCACGACTTCGGCTGCTCCTCTGCACGGCGCGATGGTCGCCGCAGGCGTTGCTCAGCTGACCGCACGACTTCGGCCGCTCCTCTCCATAGCGCGGTCAACGCCACACGCGTCACCGGCTCACCGCTCAGCGACGCGGCCACCGGAAGGGGAGCGCCGCGTTTGGCTCGTGCGGCTACATGACAAGCAGAAGATGAACGTCCCTGAACCGATGAGGTGACACAGCGGGCAGAAGAGGACCACCACCGGGTCGGAAAGAATCCCCAATCTAACAAGTGAGCAAGCAGCATTATGGCAGTCTTCTTGAAGCAGTCTTCTGGACTGTCACCGCTCTTGGATTAGGACACCCGTAAGTGTGTGGCACGGTGACGAATATCTCAGGACGGTTCGAGCACCGTGCGCTCTGTTAAAGTTGCCAATTATGCGGCCGAAAGAGGCATCATATCATCGACGGATTACGCCGCCATTGTGGAAAAAGGTAGCATTGAACGGCAACGAATCCTGCAGGTGGGCGAGCAGCACCGCCCCTGCATCCGGACTTCCGGTATCCCGAATATCTGGACTTCCGGAAACGAACATCAAGGGCTGAGCGATGCTGCACAGCACAGAGCAAAATGTGGCACCAGCTGAGCAGCCTTTGATCAGCTGTGCTCTAATCTGCACCAAATGGTATGACGAAATCTTGACAGAAATGGCAGTGCCAAATATAGCAGGCAGTGAAAAGCTTTGCTTCTGTCAGTACCGGGGTCGGGGCAGACCGGAAATTACATATGACGTCAGAGATAACTGAGTCGCACATGAAGCTGCAGCGAACCCAGTGTTGCTGGAAAGGAGAGGGCAGGCAGGAAGCCCTACAATGTGGTGGACCAAACAGGCAAGCGCATTGACAGCTGCATTTCGCACCGGATTTTGATCGCCTGTCCCTTGTCTTCGGTAGTGTGCTGTTACCCCACGTACTGAGTGTTCTAATCTAAGGCACTCGGGGTACATTTGCAGCTGAGTGTACCCGGACAGGCGCGTCGGGACGGGGAAAAGGTCAAAGTCATTCTACCGATATGCTTGCAATGTTCTGCCTACGCCACTAGTGTAACGAAGTTAGTTTTGGACCCACTATTTTCAATGCATTTGACTCCGATGTGTACAGACTTGTCGAGTCTGATCATGAACGCGAAATATACCTGAATGTTCACTTAAACAAAAATAAGTTCGAATTGTTGCTGGGGGTTGAGCTTTACAGTCAATGCCGAATGCAAGCTGGTTGTCTTGGCATGGGCCTACCCCCCAATCGGTAAATTCCAGCTCTACAGCACAATTTTGAGCGACAGTTGTGGCTTTCAAAATTATCCCAAATGTTCAGCCTGTGAGCACGCCGCCGATTTGCACCCCCAGTTGGATGGCCTGACGGCGCCACTGATTTGCACCCCCAGTTAGGTTGCCTGACGACGCCACTGATTTGCACCCCCAGTTGGATGGCCTGGCGACGCCACTGGACTGGGCCGTCACGGCGAGTGACAGTAACACCGGCGCGTGTCCACGTCGGTGGGCCAGGGTCCGCCGGAGGCCAGGGGCCGCCGCCTCACCCACCGTCCGTTGCTGGGCTGCAGCAGCCAGGCGCGCCGCTGTTTGACGTCGGCCGGCATGATCCGGTGCAGCGGCTCGAGGTCCTCCAGCGTCTGCAGCGTCGTCTTGGCGTTGATGGCCACTCCGGACAGGCGAAACGACGGGCCACACTCGCGCTTCTTCCTGCCGCCAGCTGCCGGCACGACCGTCACAGTCACCTCGCAGTCTGACCGTCACAGTCATCATATAGTCTGAACGTCACAGTCACCTTACAGTCTGAACGTCACAGTCATCACACAGTCGGACCGTCACAGTCGCCTCACAGTCCGACCGTCCCCAGTCGCCATACAGTCCGACCGTCACAGTCGCCTCACAGTCTGACCGTCACAGTCACCATACAATCTGAACGTCACAGTCACCTCACAGTCCGACCGTCACAGTCACCATACAGTCTGACCGTCACAGTTCCCATATAATCCGACCGTCACAGTCACCTTACAGTCTGAACGTCACAGTCACCACACAGTCTGACCGTCACAGTCACCACACAGTCTGACCGTCACTCTTCTCAGTCTGACCGTCACAGTCACCTCACAGTCTGACCGTCACAATCGTCTCACAGTCTGACCATTACTCTCAGACCACCGCAGTATGGTCATCAATGTCTGACCACTAATCTAATCATCTCAGTCTGACCATTACAGTCTGACCATCTCAGTCTGACCATCACGGCAGACTTGAGCACGTGGCGCCGGTAGCACCAGCGGCCAGCGATGGCGGGCCCACCTTTGGCGGGCTCGCCGTTCTCCGGGTCTGCGGCGCCGCTGTCCTTGGCCAGCTGGTGCTGTTGCAGCGCATCCTTGCAGGAGCTGATGATGGTGTCGCCCAGTCGGCGCAGATCTGCGGCCGACTTCTCCTGCAACTCGGCCTCCGTGGAGATGGCCTCCAGCCGCTCCAGCGGACATCCAAACCGCCGGAACGCCTTGAAGAAGCGCCGCACCTGCGGCCACACGAGCAATGGGGTACGGAACTGACCAACGGAGTACAGAACACATCAACGGGTACAGAACCGACCAGCGGGGTATATAATTGACCTGCGGAGTACAGAACAAACCAGCGGGTACATACCAGACAAGCCGGGTACATAACAGACGATCGGGTACAAGATACACCAGCAGATACAGAACCGACTAGCGGGGTACAGAACACAACAACGGATACAAAACCGACCAGCGGGGTACAGAACACATCAGCGGGTACAGAACCGACCAGCGGGGTACAGAACACATCAACGGGGTACGGAACAGACCAGCGGGATATATAACACATCAGCTGGTACAGAACCGAAAACGAGACCGTCTCTACGTCGACTCTCGCCCTGGGCTTCTGCTGCTCAGCCGATGATAGCACTGCCAGCCCAAGGCGCTGGCTCTCCAAGTCTGGAGGCAGCTGAACCTCCTGGCCGATGGCAAGCGACACACCACCTTGCAATGGGAGCCTGCCGGCGTGGAAGGGAACGAGGCCGCGGATCGATTGGCGAACGCCGCCGCCCCCGGCGGCCACTCAGCGGTGCCGCTGGACCTGGGTGGTGCGCGTGCTGCCGCCGGTGACCACCCGGCGGTGCCGCTGGACCTGGGTGGTGCGCGTGCTGCCGCCGGTGACCACTCTGCGGTGCCGCTGGACCTGGATGGTGCGCGTGCTGCCGCCGGTGACCACCCGGCGGTGCCGCTGGACCTGGATGGTGCGCGTGCTGCCGCCGGTGACCACCCGGCGGTGCCGCTGGACCTGGATGGTGCGCGTGCTGCCGCCGGTGACCACCCGGCGGTGCCGCTGGACCTGGATGGTGCGCGTGCTGCCGCCGGTGACCACCCGGCGGTGCCGCTGGACCTGGATGGTGCGCGTGCTGCCGCCGGTGACCACCCGGCGGTGCCGCTGGACCTGGATGGTGCGCGTGCTGCCGCCGGTGACCACTCTGCGGTGCCGCTGGACCCGGGTGGTGCGCGTGCTGCCGCCGGTGACCACTCTGCGGTGCCGCTGGACCTGGGTGGTGCGCGTGCTGCCGCCGGTGACCACCCGGCGGTGCCGCTGGACCTGGGTGGTGCGCGTGCTGCCGCCGGAGGCCTCGCCACACGCCGGGACGAGGCTCACCTGTACCGACTGCCTGCCTGTCGCGACGGGACAAACAACCCCGAGCGAAATGTGAACCATGTCTACGCCTATGTCTACATCTGTGGACTCACAGGCACAACATTTGGCGTTGAGCAAAGTTCAGGTGGCGTTAGTTCAGTGGCGAACTAGCTGCGAGCTGCGGTCGATGTGACAGGCGCAGGCCGCACGGCGCCGGCCGGTCGGCCGCGCCTCAGTGCGGCCACACCGCCGCGTCGGCTCTCACCTCGCTGTCGGTGAAGCCCTTGACTCGGTGCGACTGGCTGAGCCGCGCCCGCTTCTTGGTCTGCTCCGAGTCGGACTCGGCGCCGTCGGAGTTGTCGTGGCGC
>JAOTOM010004420.1:0-15000 GCA_034440615.1 Ashinkailepas kermadecensis | reverse complement strand
ATCGCTTCCATGGTAAATTTCGACATCCTAATGCACTATCTTCGACATCTCACACCTAACGAAGAACCATTATTTTAACATTTCCCAGTACTACGTGGGCGGGTGCCAGTGTGGTGCCAAGTACTACCTGGACGGTTTTGCGCGAGCGGGGCGGCAGGTAGAGGTCCTCCATCTCTCGTTGTCGCTCATCTTCCTCCATCTTCGTGCGCATGTCAGACGGTATGATGTCGTCCTGCATCATCATCACCAGCATCATATCAGAGCTCTTCCCACGTGCACTGCACAGTTTCATCAGCACCAATCCTGGTCTCCAACATCACGGAGACGCCATCATGCCAGTCAGATTGATACATTACTCTGGGTGCTGCAAGCGCGACGGAGGTGGCATGCCGGTACCCTTGGCTTCCAACAGCCGTGGCAGTGGAGGCCAACACAGCAGCGGCCAGTCAAAGAGGCCACAGCGGTCCAGGTCGGCATACGGCACAGCTAGAGGCGCTGGATGAGCGAAGGCAGGCGGCTAGGCGGCTAGGCGGCTAGGCGGCTACACGGCTACACGGCTACACGGCTACACGGCTACACGGCTACACGGCTGCACGGCTGCCGTGGTGCAGTCGCAGGGCCGTGCAGCCTGCTGTCGACAGGCGGCGTGTGGATAGCCGCCTGCCGCCTGCCTCCTCTCGGCAACTTGTGGAGGCCAAACACTGCGTCGCTACAGACGCCTGCGAGCGGCTCCATCAGAGCCGCCACAACACACTCTCTTTGAACACAGAGTGCGAACACTTCAGAGGAAGTGTTATTGTTGAAGCTGGTGAAAAGGCAGTGGCAGGCACAGGTGGACAGGCAGTGGCAGGCACAGGTGGACAGGCAGTGGCAGGCACAGGTGGACAGGCAGTGGCAGGCACAGGTGGACAGGCAGTGGCAGGCACAGGTGGACAGGCAGTGGCAGGCACAGGTGGACAGGCAGTGGCAGGCACAGGTGGACAGGCAGTGGCAGGCACAGGTGGACAGGCAGTGGCAGGCACAGGTGGACAGGCAGTGGCAGGCACAGGTGGACAGGCAGTGGCAGGCACAGGTGGACAGGCAGTGGCAGGCACAGGTGGACAGGCAGTGGCAGGCACAGGTGGACAGGCAGTGGCAGGCACAGGTGGACAGGCAGTGGCAGGTACAGGTGGACAGGCAGTGTCAGACACAGGTGGACAGGCAGTGTCAGACACAGGTGGACAGGCAGTGTCAGGCACAGGTGGACAGGCAGTGTCAGACACAGGTGGACAGGCAGTGGCAGGCACAGGTGGACAGGCACAGGTGGACAGGCAGTGTCAGGCACAGGTGGACAGGCAGTGTCAGGCACAGGTGGACAGGCAGCGGCAGGCACAGGTGGACAGGCAGTGGCAGGCACAGGTGGACAGGCAGTGGCAGGCACAGGTGGACAGGCAGTGGCAGGCACAGGTGGACAGGCAGTGGCAGGCTTAGGTGGTGCTGTAGGCAGTGCACGAAACAGGCGAAGTGGCAGGCCATGGCAGACCACGAGGTGTGATACAGTGGCAGACACAGGTGTTGTGCTAGGCAGAGGCAGGCACAGGTGGTGTGCTTGGTACTGGCAGACAAAGGTGGTGTGGTAGGCAGTGCAGATAAAGGTGGTATAGTAGGTAGAGGCAGGTACAGATGGTGTGGTAGGCAGTGGCAGGTACAGTGGTGCACAGCGGGCAGTGGCAGGTACAGGCGGTGTACAGCGGGCAGTGGCAGGTACAGGTGATGTACAGCGGGCAGTGGCAGGTACAGGTGGTGTACAGCGGGCAGTGGCAGGTACAGGTGGTGTACAGCGGGCAGTGGCAGGTACAGGTGGTGTACAGCGGGCAGTGGCAGGTACGGGCGGTGTGGTAGGCAGTGACAGACACAGGTGGTGTACAGCGGCCAGTGGCAGGTACAGGTGGTGTACAGCGGCCAGTGGCAGGTACAGGTGGTGTACAGCGGCCAGTGGCAGGTACAGGTGGTGTACAGCGGCCAGTGGCAGGTACAGGTGGTGTACAGCGGCCAGTGGCAGGTACAGGTGGTGTGCAGCGGCCAGTGGCAGGTACAGGTGGTGTACAGCGGCCAGTGGCAGGTACAGGTGATGTACAGCGGCCAGTGGCAGGTACAGGTGGTGTACAGCGGGCAGTGGCAGGTACGGGCGGTGTGGTAGGCAGTGATAGACACAGGTGGTGTACAGCGGCCAGTGGCAGGTACAGGTGGTGTACAGCGGCCAGTGGCGCACACAGGTGGTATGCCACTCAGCGGCAGGAGTTTGCCGCGCGGCAGCTCACCCAGTCCTTGGTCGTCTCGTCGGCGGCCGTGGGCGGCGTGGGCACACTGGCCACCTCATCCTCGTCCACCTGGAAACTGGCCACCTTGAAGGCCGACAGCAGGTCGTTGGCCGGCGCGTTGACGGGATCGTCCTCGCGCGTCTCGGCCCGCTGCAGGATCAGGTCGATGTCGCACTGCCGGTCATCGCCAGGTCAGGTCAGGTCAGGTCAGCGCACAACGCGACAACACCAGCACCGGACCAGCATACTAACTACAGCATGCTAACGGTACACGCTAGGAACACATATACATACAGGTCACATGCTACCAAGACATATACACATCATCATCATCACCAGCAAATCTCTATTTCATTAATGACACAATACAGTTTACAAGTACAACAAACACATGCGTACCAATGTGAGGGCAGAGAAGCATGAATCTAATGAACCATCAGGCTGCCAGCCAACACACACTTGTACATACATATTAACGCACACATACATGCCTACATACATATGCACATAGATATCCATACAAACTATGCCTTCAATGTCATCAATAGCCTTCCGCCAGGCGTCCGACCCCTGTCATGCCAATAATCATCGGCACTAGCAGCACGGGGAGCCTCCAGGCACAACTTTTCGTTTTCTTAATGTAGTTAGAAATGCTTGGCTGGCATACTAACTGTTAGAGTTTATAATTATATCTCGAAACCTTTTGCTTGGAATACAAATTGTAAAAAAAATACAGTGGTGGTGGTTATTGGCTTTACGACGCGTCGACTGTTTTCGATCACATAGCATCGCAAACCTCTCACGTCGATTGGTTGTGGGCGAAAAGCAGCGACAGGTGGGATTTGAACTCAATTCTTCGGTTGGGAAACGGCATCTTGTCCTAAGTCTACTCGCCCTGGAAGATACCGAAAATGTTCCGGAATTGCATTACGTTAGTTTTGTGCAACATGCCAGTCCCCCCCCCCCCTCCCCCCATCCCACTGTTGATGAAATCATGGCTTCGCCTACAGGCCAGGCTCTGGGCACGGCCAATCATTTCATTAAACGATATTCCTGGTCTAAGGTAGGGGAGGGGGGCGTTTTAATTCGGAGAGGCTGTGATAAGTCTGGGAGGAGGGGGGGCTGGAAGTGGGAGAGGGACTGACTTCCTCAGCTGTGGGGAACGACATTCTCAGGAAAATGACTGCGGGGGAGGCGGCCCCCTACTTCCCCCACGGTGACGTCGCCGTTGGATTTAGCGATGGGGATTAGGCGTCGGAGTTCAACCAACAGGCCCAGCTTATCACATGCGCATGAAGAGGCATACCAGGAAGTGCAGAATAAAAACAAGCCTGCTTTGTGGTGGCCTTTCCATAATGGCAATACCATTATGGAAGAGTACATTTTGCGTACTCGCTATCTCGCGCGGTCAAGAAATGAGCCACACATATCGCACTTAACAACCATGTGATCACACGTAATCACGCATATATGTTGCCTGTCTATGTGCCGGGCTGGATATGCGCCTCATTATCACACGTAACAATATGTTGTCTGTCTATGTGCCGGGCTGGATATGCGCCTCATTTTTTACCAAAAAAAAATATTTTTTTTTTTTTCCGGGCTGGATATGCGCCTCATTATCATACGTAACAATATGTTGTCTGTCTATGTGTCAGGCTGGATATGCGCCTCATTATCACACGTAACAATATGTTGCCTGTCTATGTGCCGGGCTGGATATGCGCCTCATTATCACACGTAACAATATGTTGTCTGTCTATGTGCCGGGCTGGATATGCGCCTCATTATCACACGTAACAACATGTTGTCTGTCTATGTGCCGGGCTGGATATGCGCCTCATTATCACACGTAACACTATGTTGCCTGTTCATGTGCTCGATGTGCGTTGTCCCGGGTCCGGGTCCACATCCATTGCATTATATATCTTCGGGCATTTGAGCCATCGAAATCATTTTCATCATGGCACCCATTCACCGGAGGGCACACCGCAGCCTCATTGTGAGCGGTTCTCACCACTGACCATTCATACAGGGATTAGCGCGGGGGAGCGGTCAACACGAGTTCCACAAAACCTAGCAACCCATTGTTCCCGTTCGGGAAAGATGACAATGAAGCAAATTAGCATCTCGACATTTTTACGACCGCGCATCTGTCTTCTGTTCCTGGTACCGGCAAAAGATCGCTGAATATCGCCGACAATTATAAGCATCATTATCTCGCAGCGGCCATAAACTGGAGAAAATTGCACCCGAATGACCCCCAAAGGTCAGGACAGGGCGTAACTACCCTTCACGCGAGCTGACGTCTGCACGTTAGGACAGAGCACACGTGACATCCACGTGAGCCGACATGCAAATGTGAGGACGCACTGCGATGCCAATTCAGGACAAACGTTTCGCCACGGTTGATTGCACTTTTGCGTTTTCCACCGTGACTGAAATCTCTGGCATTGGGACCATACACAAACATTCCTGAAAAGAAGAGCAAACAACATAAAAACATCACACAAATACTGGATAAGTCGTTGGTTGGTTATTGATTTTACGACACGCCGACCGTTGAGTCATGTAGCGTCGCCAATCTCTCACGCCGATTGGTCGCGGGCGAAGAGTAGCGACAGGTGAGACTCGAACCCACAACCTTTCGATTGTGAGACGAGCATCTCACCCCTAGACCACTCGTCCCCAGCTGGATAAGTCGTAAAATGTACGATAATTGCTTAAAGCATACCACGGAGGCAACACCAAGTTTTGCACAGGACCATCCTAGTTCCACCAGAACTTCTAATCACATCAAATTTTCAACTCTATGACTTCCGTCGAGTTAACCGCGAAATTCAATTTTTGGCCTCTACCGGTCAATGTATAAGACAGTCCAGACCTATCACGGTCGTATTATTTACTTTATTTACAGTTCCTTCTATCCATACATTCGGAATTGTGATTATTATGCAGTTTACGGAAGGCACAAGTATGTTTGCATACAGGGGGATACTATGGTTTTGAAAGGTTACGTTTAGCATGCGTTGGCGGTATATGCACATTATGTAAAAAGATGGTTAGGAGAGTCGCCAAGTTGCACCAAACACCAGCGATTCGGATATGGCGAGCGAAAACCCCGAGTGGGGGAGAGGAAAACGAAATTTCCCCCAACACGTGTCGGCCAACAACTGGAGGTTGGTTTCAGAAATCTATGATTTTCGTGGATGTTTTTCAAATCGTTTTCCACACCAGATTTCGGGTGCCTACGGGGTGCTCAATTGTGGGTGCCTGCAGGGTGCTCAACTGTGGGTGCCGGGTCAACTGTGGGTGCCTTCGGGTGCTCAATTGTGGGTGCCTGCAGGGTGCTCAACTGTGGGTGCCTTCGGGGTGCTCAACTGTGGGTGCCTGCGGGGTTCTCAACTGTGTGCACCTGCAGGGTGGTTAAATTACAATATTGTAGAACAAATTATCCCGACCGAATAGGGGAACGGAGTTATGACCTCAAACAAAGGTACAGTTCGATGATGGAGATCATCTTACCGATAATCAAGACTTCCTTCACTCTCAGCCATTATGAATGGACGGTGAAACAACACTTTCTCCACCCTGGTAATGACATAATGGACGATCATACCACAAGGCACGATCGCTAAGAAGGTTATGTCTGGAGAACGTATTGGGGTTGTCCCGATGAATGCTATGTGGTCATTATGTAAGCCATTAACCAGCGCACTGGTGGGCCTCCTACAAGCACGGATCGCAATAGAGGACGGGGAAACGTTGCCCAATCTTCTGAATGCTACAGCGGCGGTTTGGAGGTGATTTGGAGGTCAGCTGCACAAATCCTGACGAAATGTAATATCGACTAGATTTAGACTAGTTTAATTCAGTATCCACCTATATCGGACAACATTGTCACAATGGGTCAACTGGTGGATAAGCAGAGCGCTCAGAGGGCCCGATGACATAATTGGATGACACTCAGAGGGATCGATGGTATAACTGGGACAGTATAACTGGGATGAAACTCAGAGGGCTCGATGGTATAACTGGGATGAAACTCAAAGGGCTCGATGGTCAAATCCTGGGATGGTATAATTTGGATGGTATAACTAGGACCACACATGGCCTGCATGGCCGCACTATTCTGCCAATCGAAGGAGGCTTGTGCAGACAGATAGCACAGTGCAGCACACCTATATACTACCACAAATTACAGAACCATGCCACGTCCGTTAGCCAAGGCAGGTCAGACGTTTAACGCGCAAACTAGCAGGACACATTTGAGCCCATGCCACGATTGTGGTACGCTTGCATGAAAAGCATACCAATTCCACACCTTTCAGAAAATGCAACACGTTTTATGAAATCTGTTATGCCTGTGCCATGTGCAACGCATACGCATACAGACGGAGCATTCGACACTGCCCTGGTACAAACCACCTCGGACTTGTGCAGATGGCAGCCCGGTCGTCCGAACGACACTGCCCTGGTACAAACCACCTCGGACTTGTGCAGATGGCAGCCCGGTCGTCCGAACGCGGGCGCCGCCCACCAGCGAGGATTAGACCGACCGTTTAGCACTGACCGGAGGTCAAGGTCAGCACGGTCGTCCCACGCGCGGGCGCCGCCCACCAGCGATGATTAGGCGGTTCGTTTAGCACTGACCGGAGGTCAAGGTCAGCTAGGTCGTCCGAAGCGCGGGCGTTGCCCACCAGCGAGGATTAGACCGACCATTTGACATTGACCGCCGGTCAAGGTCAAACATACCGTATGGTTTCATGCCTGAAGCGCTAAACGGTGCGCCATGTATTTGCTCGTAAATGGCCGAACATACAGCGCCCAGCATTTTTCGCACGCTATTATGAAAAACCGGAAGTGTGCGCAATGTTAGTCCCCCAGCAGTGTGAATGTGAATGACACGTGTGGACATAACAAACGCCACAAAGCTATTTTAGACCAGTTCATCTAATCCTCGTCAAACATGACATCAAATCTGTTCAAGCATGACTGGCGTAATATGATCTTGCTTGACCAGTCATTTGACTTTTGACCCTGGGCATGAAACGAACGTAATTCTGGATCTTGGAATTCTGAGAAACGTTTCTTGATTATTTCAAGCTTCCAGAACCGTTATTATGCGTCTTGTGCGGGTTCAAATTGTACATGAATTTCCAGCATTTGACGAGATTAGCGATCTTGCTACTTGTGACTTTGTGCACTCGGCCACCTGGCTAAAATGGACGTCCCAAAATAGAAGAGCCCAGGCTGTTCACTGGCCTTGCAAATTATGCAGTCAGTCGGCTACCTTCTGAGGCCTGTGACGGTCGACTTTGATTGCCTTAACGTACGCGATGGTTTCGTGCGAATTATGCTAGGTAGTGTCGGCTTAAGTCATAAAGTGTTAAGGCTTAATAAGAGCCACAGGAGCCCATCTATGTTAAGCCTGTCTAGAAAAGATACTAGAAAAGTACATGCTCTCAACCCAATCTCCATTATCTATTAAAGAAGCATAGAATGCGACTTTCGGAAAAAGGAACAACATTCTGCATGTAAGTTGCACCATATGCTGTTACTGGCTGTCTTGAAGTCTCCAGGGGGAATGACCAGGCGCGTCCTGCGGCTACCGTATGCACCCCTCTTCGCAGCCAAGTCAGCAGCCTCATTACCAGCCGGCCATACGTGGCTTTGGATCCACACAAGAGTTACGCCGGCGTCCTCATTATGGAGATAAATCACGGTTCTCGTGATGACATGCACGAAATGGTCGTCATGAATAAATGCTTTCAGAGCCAATAGGATACTCAAAGAGTCAGTCAGTATCAAGTAGCTCCTGTCACGGGTTCTGTCGTCGTGCTTAATAAAACGAAAGCCTGTAGAATGGCATGGTTCAGCTGATTCGATATGTGAGTGAGATACAAACGCATATCCTACGCCGCTACTGAATTTTGATCCGTCGGTGTAGATCCGCACGGTGTCCGTATGTGAATGGAGTCTGCTTAATGCGCGCATACGTGTGCCAGCTGCGCTAATATCATCCTTCCGGATATCACTCAACGAGAGGTCCAGGGCGACCTCGATACGATCGTGACACCATTCCGACCGGAATCCAGCGCCGCCCACCCCTTGACCCCTGCCGGCCAGGCTAGCAGGCGCTGAGCCGGGGCCCAGACCTTCGGCCTGAGGCGACACGTCGTTTGGCCCGTAATGAGGTCCTTCCGGCCTGCCCGCCCCTCCGAGATATCGGGACCAGAGGCGTGTTGCTCCCCGCTACAACTGGCACCGTGCGGTGGGGGACCTCAACCTCCAGGACTCCGTCAACCCCGGGGGACGGGCCGAGAGGGCGCGACTACCCCGATAAAACTGAAGCTTGAACTGGAAGCTGGACTACCTGCTCCTGACACGGGAGGGGTTGGTGTTGCAGGGTTGGATGGAAGACATACCCGGGGATGTTGACAATGAACGGACAATGGGATGGGAAGGGAAAGGACAGCCAGCTAGGGTCCGCGTGCTCGCCAAGCTCGTCACCAGCCAAAGCCGGCGCCTTTGCAGGTGAATTGACTACCGATTGACCGATCATGCATAATTGATGCTAACTGTCTTGATGCTCACCAACTTCTGAGGAAGGTCACACAAGCCGGGCCACAAACACAAGGCCAGTTGGTCGACTGGCATGAACAGAATGGTTTGTAAAAATAGCCTGCACTATTCAGACCATTGCTTGAGCTATTTTTATCGCTGGCGATATGGGTACGATGGAAGTCACTGACATGCATGTAATTGGTGAGCTCACAACCAATGGTATCCGCGTTCGAGACTCCGCTTTACTTCTTGACCCCAATCCACTTTCTGGGCACGATATGACCCCGTCGAGGTCGAGCCACCTTAAAGCTCCGACAACTAACTAAGCTAACCAACTGTCTAATGTGACAGCTATCATACCACGACACCGGACGTGAAACTCCAGGCTGGGTTGCTTGTGGTACGCTTGTGCTATATCATGTGCTCTGTGCTGCTTTGCGCCATGCATGCACCATGTTTGTGCTGTTTTGTGCCACGTTTGTGCTGTTTTGCGCCATGTTTGTGCTGTTTTGCGCCATGTTTGTGCTGTTTTGCGATATGTTTGCGCTGTTTTGCACCATGTTTGTGCTATTTTGCACCATGTTTGTGCTGTTTTCCACCATGTTTATGCTGTTTTGCGCCATGTTTGTGCTGTTTTGCACCATGCCATGCCGGCTGTTGAGCGCAAGTCCAGCTCGACGCTCACCGTGGCGTGCTCGTCGTCGTCCTCGTCGTCATCGCGACTGAAGAGCTCGCCGGCGCCAAACTTGAGGATGGCGTTCAGCTCGTCCTTGTTGAACGGCGTCGTCGCACCTGCAGCACACAGAGGCCGACCGTCAGCTGCTGACAGCGATACAGCACATGCCACGTGACAGCAACCGACAGAGCACACCACACGACAGCAACCGACAGGGCACACCACACGACAGCAACCGACAGGGCACACCACACGACAGCAACCGACAGAGCACACCACACGACAACAACCGACAGGGCACACCACACGACAACAACCAAGACAGGCACACCACACGACAGCAACCGACAGAGCACACCACACGACGACAACCGACAGAGCACACCACACGACAGCAACCGACAACACCACACGACGCAACCGACAGAGCACACCACACGACAGCAACCGACAGAGCACACCACACGACAGCAACCGACAGAGCACACCACACGACAGCAACCGACAGAGCACACCACACGACAGCAACCGACAGAGCACACCACACGACAGCAACCGACAGAGCACACCACACGACAGCAACCGACAGAGCACACCACACGACAGACAACAGACAGAGCACACCACACGACAGCAACCGACAGAGCACACCACACGACAGCAACCGACAGAGCACACCACAAACGACAGAGCACACCACACGACGACAACCGACAGAGCACACCAACAAAGCAACCGACAGAGCACACCACAACACGACAGCAACCGACAGAGCACACCACACGACAACAACCGACAGAAAGCACACCACACGACAGCAACCGACAGAGCACACCACACGACAGCAACCGACAGAGCACACCACACGACAGCAACCGACAGAGCACACCACACAACAAACACAGAGCACACCATATGACAGCAACCGACAGAGCACACCACACGACAGCAACCGACAGAGCACACCACACAACAGCAACCGACAGAGCACACCACACGACAACCGACAGAGCACACCACACGACAGCAACAGACAGACCACACCACACAACAGCAACCGACAGAGCACACCATATGACAGCAACCGACAGAGCACACCACACGACAGCAACCGACAGAGCACACCACACAACAGCAACCGACAGAGCACACCATATGACAGCAACCGACAGAGCACACCACACGACAACAACCGACAGAGCACACCACACGACAGCAACCGACAGAGCACACCACACGACAGCAACCGACAGAGCACACCACACGACGACAACCGACAGAGCACACCACACGACGACAACCGACAGAGCACACCACACAAACACACCACACGACAGCAACCGACAGAGCACACCACACGACAGCAACCGACAGAGCACACCACACGACAGCAACCGACAGAGCACACCACACGACGACAACCGACAGAGCACACCACACGACGACAACCGACAGAGCACACCACACGACAGCAACCACAGACAGCAACCGACAGAGCACACCACACGACAGCAACCGACAGAGCACACCACACGACAACAACCGACAGAGCACACCACACGACAACAACCGACAGAGCACACCACACGACAGCAACCGACAGAGCACACCACACGACGACAACCGACAGAGCACACCACACACGACAGCAACCGACAGAGCACACCACATGACAACAACCGACAGAGCACACCACACGACAGCAACCGACAGAGCACACACACAACGACAGCAACCAACAGAAGCACACCACACGACGACAACCGACAGAGCACACCACACGACGACAACCGACAGAGCACACCACACGACAGCAACCGACAGAGCACACCACACGACGACAACCGACAGAGCACACCACACGACGACAACCGACAGAGCACACCACACGACAGCAACCGACAGAGCACACCACACGACGACAACCGACAGAGCACACCACACGACAGCAACCGACAGAGCACACCACACGACAGCAACCGACAGAGCACACCACACGACGACAACCGACAGAGCACACCACACGACGACAACCGACAGAGCACACCACACGACAGCAACCGACAGAGCACACCACACGACGACAACCGACAGAGCACACCACACGACGACAACCGACAGAGCACACCACACGACAACAACCGACAGGGCACACCACACGACAACAACCGACAGAGCACACCACACGACGACAACCGACAGGGCACACCACACGACAGCAACCGACAGAGCACACCACACGACGACAACCGACAGAGCACACCACACGACAGCAACCGACAGAGCACACCACACGACAACAACCGACAGAGCACACCACACGACAACAACCGACAGAGCACACCACATGACAGCAACCGACAGAGCACACCACACGACAGCAACCGACAGAGCACACCACACGACAGAGCACACCACACGACAGCAACCGACAGAGCACACCACACGACAGCAACCGACAGAGCACACCACACGACAGCAACCGACAGAGCACGCCACACGACAGCAACCGACAGAGCACACCACACGACAGCAACCGACAGAGCACACCACATGACACACATGACAGCGAATACATAAATGGTGACATATCACATACGACCAGTGACATCAAACGCACAACGACTGACATGACATAACGACATGACAACCACTGACATCGACATGGCATGCGATTCATGTTACGTCAATCGCTGCCATCGCGTGCAGAAATGGCGGCGACCGACGTTAGACGTCAGTCAGCAGTCACCGCTGGTGTCATGTCTGGCCAGTGTCACGCCGGCGCCACATCCGGTTCGAACTTGTCAACCTGTATCAGTGCATCCAAGCACCCGCCAAAACCACAGCACCGACTGGTGGCTGCGACTGGGTACCGTTCGATGGAACCACAGCACCGACTGGTGGCTGCGACTGGGTACCGTTCGATGGAACCGTTGGTGACCGGCGCCGTGGCATGCGTCATGAATCGGGTCCTGTGGCCGCTGCAGCCTGCACCAGGCCAACTGAGGACTGTGACCGCCTGCACGAGCCTGCGCCGGGTCAACTGAGAGTGGCCGCTGCAACTGCACCGGGCCAACTGAGGACTGTACAGCCTGCACCGGGCCAACTGAGGACTGTGCCGCCCGGGTCAAGGGACTGTGGCCGCTGCAGCCTGCACCAGGCCAACTGAGGACTGTACGGCCTGCGCCGGGTCAACTGAGGACTGTGGCCACTGCAGCCTGCACCAGGCCAACTGAGGACTGTACGGCCTGCGCCGGGTCAACTGAGGACTGTGGCCACTACAGCCTGCACCGGGCCAACTGAGGACTGTACGGCCTGCGCCGGGTCAACTGAAGACTGTGGCCACTACAGCCTGCACCGGGCCAACTGAGGACTGTACGGCCTGCGCCGGGTCAACTGAGGACTGTGGCCACTACAGCCTGCACCGGGCCAACTGAGGACTTACAGCCTGCACCGGGCCAACTGAGGACTGTGACCGCTACAGCCTGCACCAGGCCAACTGAGGACTGTGGCCGCTACAGCCTGCACCGGGTCAACTGTGGCCACTACAGCCTGCACCGGGCCAACTGAGGACTGTGGCCGCTGCAGCCTGCACCAGGCCAACTGAGGACTGTGACCGCTACAGCCTGCACCGGGTCAACTGTGGCCACTACAGCCTGCACCGGGCCAACTGAGGACTGTGGCCGCTGCAGCCTGCACCAGGCCAACTGAGGACTGTGACCGCTACAGCCTGCACCGGGTCAACTGTGGCCACTACAGCCTGCACCGGGCCAACTGAGGACTGTAGGCCTGCGCCGGGTAAACAGCCTGCACCAGGCCAACTGAGGACTGTACGGCCTGCGCCGGGTCAACTGAGGACTGTGGCCACTGCAGCCTGCACCAGGCCAACTGAGGACTGTGACCGCTACAGCCTGCACCGGGCCAACTGAGGACTGTGGCCGCTACAGCCTGCACCGGGTCAACTGTGGCCACTACAGCCTGCACCGGGCGGCCAACTGAGGACTGTGGCCGCATGACCGGCCAACTGTGGCCGCTACAGCCTGCACCGGGCCAACTGAGGACTGTGACCGCTACAGCCTGCACCGGGCCAACTGAGGACTGTGACCGCTACAGCCTGCACCGGGCCAACTGAGGACTGTGACCGCTACAGCCTGCACCGGGCCAACTGAGGACTGTGGCCGCTGCAGCCTGCACCGGGCCAACTGAGGACTGTGACCGCTACAGCCTGCACCAGGCCAACTGAGGACTGTGGCCGCTGCAGCCTGCACCAGGCCAACAAACTGAGCACATACAAAGGAAAGGATGTCATTGGCCAAAAGGTGCATATCAAATAATGATCATGTCGTAAACGCCAATATATACATGCCACGCGTATTCACTGTACGATACAATCTGGCTCCTCTATTCACAAAGTGCTAGCTGAGCTGAAGTACAACATGCAATTCACTGTGACGATGCGGTTTTCCGATCGTGAAATTCGTCGGCATCGTACAGTTCCACAGACAGCAGTCGTCTGCCACAGACAGCAGTCGGCTGCCACAGACAGCAGTCGGCTGCCACAGACAGCAGTCGGCTGTCACAGACAGCAGTCGGCTGCCACAGACAGCAGTCGGCTGCCACAGACAGCAGTCGGCTGCCACAGACAGCAGTCGGCTGTCACAGACAGCAGTCGGCTGCCACAGACAGCAGTCGGCTGTCACAGACAGCAGTCGGCTGCCACAGACAGCAGTCGGCTGTCACAGACAGCAGTCGGCTGCCACAGACAGCAGTCGGCTGTCACAGACAGCAGTCGGCTGTCACAGACAGCAGTCGGCTGTCACAGACAGCAGTCGGCTGTCACAGAAGCCGCTCGACGCATATCTGGTCAATCGCATTACAGGCCACCCGAGACAGGTACACACCCAGCTGACGGCCACCCTCGCATTACAGAGCCACCCGAGGCCGGCACACACCCAGCTGACGGCCACCCTCGCATTACAGGCCACCCGAGACAGGTACACACCCAGCTGGCGGCCACCCTCGCATTACAGAGCAGTGAGCACACCAATCAGACTAAGCTTACGGCGGCGCACACCGTGTGGTATTGGACAGGGTGCAAAGACGAACACAATATTCGGGTACGTTCCAGGTGTTCACACTAGGGTCTGCCACCGCCCAGCAGCCTCCATCGGCCCGCCACCAGGCGAGTGCTGTCATGTTGTAAACAAGCACGACGCAATCAACAAACACGGAAATTATGCAGAAATGCAGCCTTCAGCAGCTGAAATGGTAATGAGATAAATATGTAATCATCACTTAAATCCGCACTGGTTCCCCACATGGCAACCACATCATTAATGCAAGAGGTGATAAATTATGTTGATACTTATTTCAACATATTCAATTATAAAACACTTATTTTTGAGCGGTCATTTAACAAAGATTCGGTCTGGCATATCTGGACCGCTCTGATATGCC